>JAHDVE020004643.1:0-74837 GCA_022606495.2 Halesus radiatus | reverse complement strand
CTCCTTCAATGGAAGCAATCTTCCCAACAAGCCCTCCGTTGATATGTTTGGTGTAACCCTAAGTGACCAGCTCAGATATGGGGGCTCCATCGAAGCCAGAGTAAAGTTAGCCTCTCAGAAGTTGGGCGTACTGTACAGAGCCCGTAGATACTTTAATAGTACACAACTGCTGATCCTGTACAAATCGCAAGTGCGCCCCCCTGTAGAATTTGGCAGCCACCTCTGGTTGGGAGCCCCAAAATATCTGAAAAAAACCCTTGACTCTGTGCAGAAACGGGCTATTCGTTTGATAGATTTGCCTATCTTAAAAAAACGTATTGCAATCTTTGGAGCAGAGACGTCAGATGGAAATGCTGTCCTTGTTCCGGTGTACAGTCGGGAAACACGCCAAACATTTGCACACGGTTGACATTTGTCACATGAGAAAGGGTCGCTTTTATGACTCGTTCTTGTGTTCAATATCTTGGCTATGGAATGATCTGCCGGCCTTTGTGTTTCCTCCCTCCTACAACATGGGTCTCTTAAAGACCCAGATTCACTCCTTCCTATCCTCTAAAAGACCCTCCACACAGCATCTCAAAAGATGATAATAGCCTTGAGGGAAATTATTTACCTCAGGGCCTATATCAGAATGAATGACTTGAGGCACTAAGTTCATGTTGGTAATGGCTGATGTGTTTCAGGTGTCGCGCTGTGGCATGATCTACATGGAGCCCAGTGGACTAGGCTGGCAGCCCCTCGTGGAGTCGTGGCTTAACACCATGCCCGAAAGCTTAACAGATGTACACAGATCTCACATTAAGGCCCTGTTCCATCGCTTCTGTCCGCCTCTGTTGTGGCTCATAAGATCGGGTCAAGTTAAGGTACTTACCTAATATTATTTTAACAATAAATTTAAAACCACCTCGAGAAGGTTCGTGCCTGGGGTAGGGCCAACCATGTCGGCTTCGACGTCTTAAAAACTCAAGCATGTTTGATTTCGGCAAAAAGATGATGACTTTGAGGTGCAATTTGATGGGAGTACCCTTCCCAATAAAAACTCCATTGAAATGCTTGGAGTAAGTATTTCAGATCACCTCAAGTATCAGGGCTTCATTGAAGCCCGAGTAAATTTGGCTTCCAAAAAACTCAGATTCTTCAATAGTGACCAGCTGCTAACCCTGTACAAATTTCAAGTATGTCCAACAAATGAATTTGGGAGTCACCTCTGGGCTGGAGCCCTAAAATATCTGATAAACCAGCTTGATTCTGTGCAAAAGGAGGGTGGCCCATCTGATTGCCAACCCGTTGTTAACAGATCAGTTGCATCTCTAATGCACAGATGCAATGTAGGTATGCTGAGTTTGTTCTACAGGTATTTCAATGGAGCTTGCTCAAAGGAACTAGCAGCACTGATTCTCAGAGCACTGATGCACGTACGCGAAACTCGACGGACACAAGCGCAATACCCATTCACGGTTGATTTCGGCTTCATATAGAATGTGACGATTTTCTGACTCATTTTTCTGAAGGCATGTGGACGAGCTACCGGCTTCTGGTTTTCCTCCTTCATATAATCAGAGCCTCTTTAAGACCCGCATTAATAAATCTCCTCTTACAGCCCCTACCTTGACCCGCCTCATAACGCTGCCCAGCCTGGTGATGATATAGTTCCCTTGTCTTTACACAGTACAGGCTCTTGTGAGGTGTAACATAAAAAATAAGAATAAAAGAATGACCTCTCTCCTGCTCTATACATGTTTCCACTTGGTTACAGGAACTTTTTGCAACAACTGAATCCAATCTTGTGAAAGGAACAATCCTCTCTCCTGCTCTATACATGTTTCCACTTGGTTACAGGAACTGTTTGCAACATCTGAATCCAATCTCGTGAAAGCTACAATCCTCTCTCCTGCCCTATACATGTTTCCACTTGGTTACAGGAACTGTTTTCAGCATCTGAATCCAATCTCATGAAAGCAACAATCCTCTCTCCTGTTCTATACATGTTTCCACTTGGTTACAGGAACTGTTTGCAACATATGAATCCAATCTCGTGAAAGCAACAATCCTCTCTCCTGCCCTATACATGTTTCCACTTGGTTACAGGAACTGTTTTCAGCATCTGAATCCAATCTCGTGAAAGCAACAATCCTCTCTCCTGTTCTATACATGTTTCCAATTGGTTACAGGAACTGTTTGCAACATCTGAATCCAATCTCGTGAAAGCAACAATCCTCTCTCCTGCTCTATACATGTTTCCACTTGGTTACAGGAAATGTTTGCAACATCTGACTCCAATCTTGTGAAAGCAACAATGAATATCTTTGATTCATTCCTCGATGATTATCTTGATGAGAAGTACATGGCGGCCATTACTGATCTGGACATGAGAGCACAACATGAGGTAAGTCTTAGAACAACTGAGATGCTTTCTTATTCCGGTGGAAAAATACATAACAACTTGATCTAATTTCTGCCTTTTTCATTCTCCGAATAGGGTATATTTTTCTTCTCTGCGATTTGGTCCATAGGATCAACACTAGAGGCCGCGAGTCGCTCAAAGTTTGACATGATGTATCGAGCGCTATTGGAAAGAGAGTTGCCGCGAGCCGTTATTGCCAAATTCAACTATCCGCACGAAATAGAGAAACCTGAAAAGAACTACATCTTTGTCATACCAAAAGATGGACTAGTATATGATTACAGATACATTAAGGAGGTAAAAGTATTGTAAAAGTTTTGTAACATCCATGATAAATAAATAAATACGTTAACATATATATATATATATGTATATTTATAATATAATACACACTTGTCCACAATTCACAAAATCTTTGTGACTAAAGAAAAAGCTGTGTAATTTACAGGTATAGCTTGGCATTAAATTGTAGATATTTATTATTTTGGAACTATAATAAGTCATTACTTATTACTATGGCAACACCAAGCTACTCACTTTGCCTTTGAAATGTGCTGTACACAATCAAATGTTTTCACATAATTTGCGTTTGACAGATCATTTTAAAGAAATATCGCAAAAATCTTAATTTTTTTTTTCTTCATATGTTAATAATTTGATTGTTTTTTTCTTTAATCTAAAATCTAATACATGGTTATTTCTATACATACAATTTAAGAAATACAGCGAAAAAATTCCCTTTTCACTTAATTATCTTCCTTGCAAAGCGTTAAATAATAAAAAAAAGTTTGAACATAAATTATCTTAGAATATGATGTAGAATCATCTCCTTTCGGAAAGTACATAAATTATCTTAGAATATGGTGTAAAATCATCTCCTTTCGGAAAGTACATAAATTATCTTAGAATATGGTGTAGAATCATCTCCTTTCGGAAAGTACATAAATTATCTTAGAATATGGTGTAAAATCATCTCCTTTCGGAAAGTACATAAATTATCTTAGAATATGGTGTAGAATCATCTCCTTTCGGAAAGTACATAAATTATCTTAGAATATGGTGTAGAATCATCTCCTTTCGGAAAGTACATAAATTATCTTAGAATATGGTGTAAAATCATGTCCTTTCGGAAAGTACATAAATTATCTTAGAATATGGTGTAGAATCATCTCTTTTCGGAAAGTACCACTACTTTATGAAAACCGTTTGGTTAAAATAAAACACATGCACTTGGAAAATTGCATTTAAAAAAAAATTACTTTAATTTCCTATGAGTCATCTTTGCGTTGCCATTTTAAACCATTTAAACGATTGCAGTCCCCTCAATTTTTGTCTGATTTTTTGTACCTACTCACTTCAGTTCAGCCGTTTCTGTTACGGCATAAATGGAATAGTCAATATTTAATTACTAAAATACTTTGTTACCTTTCGCCAATAATCTTGTTAAATTGATCATCATCAAACTTCCAGGGAAAAGGTAAATGGAAGCCGTGGAACGATGACATGCTGTCCGCTCCTCCCATTCCTCGAGACATGGCTGCCCACAGTATTATCGTGACCACCCTCGACACGGTGCGCTACCTGGCTCTCTTCAGGCTCTTGGTCTGCCACAAGAAAGCCGTCATGATGGTTGGGCCAACTGGAACAGGGAAATCGTCCTATATTATTGTAAGTTATATATCAAAATCCTTTTTATAATTGCATGAAACTGGCGTTATTGTATTATTAGTACAGCTACCCACTTGTATTCTTACAATTTTACCTAATATTACATGTATTTTTTAGGATTTCCTTATGCGAAAAGTAGATACCAAAGTATACAAATCCCTCATCATGGCATTTTCTGCACAGACTTCTGCAAATCAGACTCAAGATATTATAATGGGAAAATTGGACAAAAGAAGAAAAGGTTTGTCGATGAAAATTTCAATAAATAAAACAACACATTTATTTTATCTATGCACAACATATTTTTATACCCATCACAGTTTTTTGGTTTTTATTTAATTGTTTTTTGTAATAGTGAACTTTTGCGGATTGTGCCAAAAGAGTTTTGTGAACAATAAGGAACTCCGGTCCAATTTTAATTTTTAAAATTTTTTTTTTTATCAATAGTGACATTTAAACTTAAATACCAGTAAATTTAGTTTTTTGTTCTAAAGTTAGTTTTCATAGTTAAAATAATTATCAAAGATTCAATTTTTCAAACGATGTCAAAACGCTCCAAATTTATGGCCGGTCTGTTGACTTTTTATTCACTTTTAAATAACGATTTGTAAATTCTACGTATAATTTTATGTAATAAAAGTTATATATCGTCGCTGCATATATAATATAGCTTATGCGCCGTTTCGTACAGTCTGAGATGATCGAGTAAAACTGCTTTAAAAAATAATTGCAAAGACTAGATTTGCTAAAAAGAATAGATTTGTTAAGATGGAAAGCTTGCCTAATAATTGTAAAAAATATTTTTAGCAAATCTAGTCTGCAATTATTTTTTAAAGCAGTTTTTCTCGATCATCTCAAAATGTACGAAACGGCACATAAGCTATATTATAAATGCAGCGACGATATTCTGAATCGGCGTTTACTGATCTATATGAATATGTATTTTTAAAGTCATTATATTTTTCACTGGAGTTCCTTATTACTGTTTGTTTCGGTAAAATCTAAATAATGGTAATATTGTTTTTAATATTACAGTTTTGATTGTAGTGTAGTATTTACATAATTACCAATTAAGATTAAAATGAACCATAATATCATGAAATAAATAGGTAGAGTCAACATACGTTTATAAGATACTCGGGTATGGAATGATTCATATTTTCCTTTTTCAATATATGTACCTACTAACAAAAGTTACTAATTGTTTTTGTGTTTAATTTGTAGAACTCCATTTAATTTAAAAATATTTAATGTAATCAAATTTAATAATGTTATTATAAAGTTCTTCAAGTATTTTAGTTTTTTATTATTGTGACAGCTGTTTCGGCATTCAAGGCCAATTTAAAAATGTGGTTAGGCCACATTGAGACGACTCATTTATATGATTCTAATTTACCCCTACCCAATTTCAATTTTTATCATGCCTAAATGATTTATTACCGATTTACTGAGAAAATAATTGTGATAATGGATTTTCTATTCTCTGAGGTACTTACTTTTGGAATCTGTTTTCCCCACATTAAATGACAATGTTATCAAGTGATCCATATTATTGAAAATGATTGGTGATTTTCTCGTAGTTCTTTTATCTTTAATTTCCACACAGTGAAAAATCAAGTAATTGTTTTGCAGGAGTTTTTGGACCACCTGTCGGCACCGAGTTTGTGATATTTGTTGACGATGTTTCTATGCCACAAGCCGAGACTTACGGAGCACAGCCTCCCATTGAAGTCCTTCGACAGGCCATGGATCAGAAAATGTGGTATGACAGAAAGGAAAATGTACCCATGAAACTTATTAATATCCAGGTATAATAAATGAACTTTTATTATCGCTGCATTATTATTCCTATTTTGTAAATATGTTAAATAGCTTTGTACTTAAATTGTTTTATTGCAGTTCATGTGCGGCATGAGTCGACCAACTCCAGGAACAAAACCGGTGACGGCCCGATTCAGTCGACATTTTGGATTTCTGTGTATTGATGAATTTGATGATGAAACGATGACGGTTATTTTCAGTAAAATCATGCTCTGGCATTTAGATTCAAGGTTCGTTTGTGGAATAAAAAATAATAACATTCACACGAGTAACAATAATGTTAAGATTGATTTGATTATGTGTTTTATTTCGTATTTCAGGGGTTTTTCAAAAGACTTTGATCCATGTATTGATGAAGTTGTGTCTGCAACACTAGAAATATACAAAAATTGTCGGCTCAATTTACTGCCGACTCCCGCTAAGTCACATTATACATTTAATTTAAGAGATTTCTCCCGGGTTATTCAGGTAAATCCTCGTATTTAATTCCACGCATTTTGAAATAAATATAATATTTTCATAAGAAGCAATGACTTTGTGTTTTGACATCCTTTTAAATAAAACAAACACTTCGTTATAAACCACGAATTTATAAGTTTAATGGTTGCACTGGTAATGGTTCAACTCGGATAGCCTTATAGTTGATTTGCACAATAATGTACATCCTTATATAAACTTACCCAATTGTAATCCATACCTAGTCCATTGACTTTATCCGCATCATTGTCGGCTGTGATTTCGTTCGCTACGCATTAATTTGCACTCGCAACCTGTCCCAAGATTTGTATTGTGTTTATAACCGCCGCGATCAGATTGTGATCCCGCCGCAGATGAATATTGTCTATGTTTTTTATGTTGAACTCTTATTATTTATTTATGTGCTCAGTGCATCGACAACCAAAGAAGAGGCTTGTGGAGAAATAAGGATCAGGGGTTAGTCTTTGGATCCCATCTTACCCTTCCTATTTTACCCCTGCATATTTGGACAAGTCAAATATAATTATTTAATTTGTGATAACGTTAATTTATGAACCAGCGCACCCACATAACAGTATCAGTTATTACATTTGCTCTGACGAAGCTTGATGTAAGCGAGACCGTTTGGCGTAAAAATACAATAAATTCGTGGTTTATAACAAAGCATTTATTTTATTTAAAATAATTAAATAAATATGTGAAACTTTTTTTAAAATAACTTATTGAAGCTTATAAATCTCATTGTAATATTCAATCATTGAAGAAGATAATATTAACAAATTTCAAATGAAACATGAAACCGAAAAAAAACACAGAAAATAAAAAAGGTATTAGTCACGCTAGGACAGAGGTCCCGGGTTCGATTTCCAGATGCGACTAATACCTTTTTATTTTCTGTGTCTTTTTCGGTTTCAAGTTTCATTTGAAATTTGTTAATATTATCTTCTTCAATGATTTAATAAATACTTAGTCAATTTCAACAATTTTAAATAATACCACCCTAGTTCGACGTCCTCTGTGGTTGAGTGGTTACGATCCTCGGCTACGAATCCGGCGGTTGCGGGTTTTAATCCCGGCATGCGCATGAATATTTTATTTGATTAATTTGTGTTATTCCATAATTTATTCATTTAAAATAATTATAGTATATTTACAAAACGTTCCAGAGTGGTAGATACTTTCAGTATCGACCTGGTGAAAGACCACCATTCAGAATCGAAATGTCTTTAGTTGTGTTTGGTGATCAGATTTGAATAGCCAGGTACTTCCCCACCTTCCTCTACCCCGTCTTCTTCCCCTCTCCACTACTTTCAGCCTGAAAACATACCTCAATTGGGGATGCCATAGTCTCACTGGCTCCAGATGGTTGGGAGCAGCTGGGACTCATACAAATTTGTCCAATTTATTGCATTATTTTCTTAGGGTACACAATTTTTCAAAATTAGAACCAAACAGTGTTGCTATAAAGCATAGGTATCATTATTTGACAATAAGTAGGTACCTAACTAAATTTAGTGTCGCTAGGTAGGTACTTGATCCAAAGTTTTTGTAAAAAAAAAAATAATTGTACTTGTAAATGTTGAAGTTATTAATAATATAATGTTATTATTAAATTTGATTTACACTAAATTAAAAAAAAAAATTAAATGGAGTTCTACGAATTAAACACAAAAACAATTAATACCTAAAAAACAATTTTTCAGGGTGTCTTGCTGTCTACTCCGGAAGTGTTCCCGGACCTTCAGTCAATGAAGAGGCTATGGGTCCACGAGTGTCTCCGAGTGTTCTCTGATCGCCTGGTGGACTCTACTGACAGGGGCTGGTTTGTGGGAGCTCTAAGGGCGGCCACTGCAACCCGCCTGAATGATAACTTTGATAGCATGTTGAGTAGGCTATTTGAAAAACCCACAGATAAGGTTGATATTTTTTCAAAAAATTGTCTTACTGTGAGGGAATCTCGGGACGAACTTAAAACATAATTAATATTTTGTAAATAATAACATTTTTTTAGGTTATTACTGAATCTGAATTACGCAAGTTGATGTACTGTGACTTTGCCAATCCCAAGGCCGACACCCGCTTCTACATGGAATGCACGGATATGGAGCACCTCACTAAGACTGTTGATTCATTCCTCTTTGAATTCAACAACATGACAAAGAAGCCCATGAACCTAGTGCTTTTCAGGTGAGTAAACCAGAACCAATACATAATAATTCATCGATTATCAATTTAGCAGCCACCTCTGGTCGGGAGCCCCAAAATATCAGAAAAAAACCCTCGACTCTGTACAGAAACAGGCAGTTCGTTTGATAGATTCGCCTATCTTAATAAACAGATTGCAATCTTTGGAGCACAGACGTTAGGTGCAGTGGCGTAGCGAAGGGGGAGGCGGAGGGGCGGACCGCCCTGGGCCCCTCTATTAGGAGGGCGGCAAAATTTGCTTGTGCTATACTATACACAACCAGATTGATGAGATTTTGCTGCTCATAAGGTCCGTAAAGTCAACTTTTAAACTTAAGTATACTATTTTGGTTTTGAAATAAATATTTTTCGCTCTTTCATATGCTTCCTTTTTCCACCAACACCAACATCATTATTTTTATGACGTCACAAGGGCGACAAATTATGATTCTGCCCCGGGCGACGATGGCCCATGCTACGCCAATGGTCAGGTGGGAATGCTGTCCTTGTTCTACCGGTATTTTAATGGAAGATGCTTTGAGGAAATTGCATCATTGATCCCTTCTGCACCGGTGCACAGTTGGGAAACACGCCAAACGCGCACCCAACATTTGCACACGTCCGACATTTGTCACATGAGAAAATTTGCGATAATTATAATATTTACTGCGATATTAGGTGGTGTAGGCAGTATTAAATAGAGAAAATTAAAAAGAGTGTAAAGCGTTAGCAGGTAGCGGGGTGGTATAATGCTAGATTGTTGATCATTACAATGGAACTGGAAAAATTTGCCCAAATGTAATAATACATGTGTGTAGTACACTGCCGTGGTAAGTAAAAACACAGTAATTACAAATCCTACATATTGTAGGATTCATCAAAGTGCTGGTATAGATGACGCTTTACAGTATAAATGGAGTCAGCAAATACGTCGACAACACCTCCAAACCTGTTGCCCAGATCATGCATCCTATTGGTTAATGAATGAGACTGATAGTTGGTTGTGCAAGTGTTGCAGAAAAATGTTACAGTTTGTCTTGAGTTCCTCGTTGGTACATTTAATTTAATAGTGGTGAGGATGGCAGGACTGTCAATCGGGTTGTTAATGATTCTAAATAATACAACTTGGTCTGACATAATTCACCTGTCGGACAGCGTAATCAGATGCAATTGATTCATCAAACTTACGCAATAAATATTTTCGGTTGTAATTTTGAGTTTAAAATTTATATACGTAAGAAATTTGTGCTGAACCCATTCGTTATTGTTAAAATGTACTTTACAAAAAGGGGACCAAATAGGTGAATTATACTCCACTTGACTTCTAACTAATGAAGTGTAGAGCATTCTCATACAATCTAAAGACTTGACAGCTATTAAAGTTCTGCAAATGAAGCCAAGCATCTTTAAAGCCTTATTAGCTATATCATATAAGTTTACATGACTGGCTGTTAAGCCATCTTAATATTAAGGTGTAATAGAGTTTTCGGTAATACATATTGTAAACCAAATGGTTTGCAGGTTTGCAGTGGAGCATGTTTCAAGGATCTGCCGTATTGTGGCGCAGCCCCGGTCTCACGCCCTGCTCATCGGGCTCGGGGGCTCAGGAAGACAGTCGCTGACCAGATTGGCCGCCCATATAAATGACTACGAACAGTTCCAGGTGGAAATGAGCCGGCAGTATGGGCGCTTTGAGTGGCGGGAAGATCTGAAGACCCTTTTGAAGAAAGCCAGTTTACCCGAACAGCATGTGATATTTTTGTTTATAGAATCTCAGGTATTATGATTATGGGATTGGTTAACTGTGATGCAATGCTTTATTTGAATTTAATGTTACTCCATGCCGTTGCATTATCTCGATATGGTTTGATTTATTTTAGATTAAAGAGGAAGGATTCCTAGAAGACATCAATAACATTTTGAATTCTGGAGAGGTACCAAATCTTTTCTCGGCTGAAGAAAAGACAGAACTTTGTGAAAAAATGAGAGTGGTATGTATAATTAGTAAAGATCTGAACATTTCGTGTTTGTGAATTTTGTAATTTTTATGTGTATAATTCGAATTTTGCCATTTTCACGCAAATAATGTGAAATTAGCAATTTTCAGGTAAATACCGCAAATTTTTCATGCGATATTCTGGTATTTTCAAAACAAGAAAGTAATATTGCACATTTTAAATATTTCTTTGATTATATTTTTGGCAAGCTTGAATAGCCATAAAATGGAATGCAGCTATCTTTATGTAGAAAACGATGTGTATTGTTATTTTTTTTTAATTTACAAAAACCAATAAAAATTAATTTAATAAGAAAAGGCAACATAAAATTTGAAGGAAAAAACTGCACTTTTGTTGAAAAATACAAAAGGGGAACATAACACTACTTTTCTTCCAAATACAAAGGTTTTGCTGAAAAATTATCCCATTTTACCAAAAATTAAGCGAAGATCGCAAAAATAATGTGAATTTCTCCGATTAATAACATGATTTTTCTCAAAAAACAATGTGAATTTTTCAGGTCCATAATACTTGGATATAAAAATAATATATGGTTACATGAACGGGAATTTAATTAGAATTGGTAATAAATACTGCTACTGTGCTGTTGTTCTAGGTTGATAAGCAGCGGGACAAGTCTGTTCAAACAGACGGCTCCCCGGTGGCCTTGTACGCATTCTTCGTGGATATAGTGAGGGAGCAACTGCATGTGGTACTGGCTATGAGCCCCGCTGGCACGTCTCTGAGGACGAGAATCAGGAAGTTCCCGGCCCTGGTCAACTGCTGCACTATTGATTGGTTTCAGGTATATATTTCTCATTAAAGATTTTATCAAAATTTTGCATTAAATAAAATTTATTTTATTGTTCACTTCATGTTTCGACAGACATCGACCAACAATATTTAGACAGGGTATGTTGATCTTAAAAATGACGCCGGAAACAAAATCAATCGGTTCCGGAAAACATTTATCAAAAAGAAAGTGCATTATCTTGTACTCAAAAAATCGCAAGAAGTATTACTTGTTACCTTTTGTTGGTCTACATCGAGCAAATTTGTCTCCCAGCAGGCTTGCATCAACAGAGTGGCTAATTTTATCGAGAAACATGACATTGAGACAGTTGGAGATGTTTTTGATATGGACTATCATTGATTTATTATTGAAAATTTAATCAACACTTAAAAAATATAAACGTCACAGATCGTTTCGAGCTTGCATTTCCAAAAAAATAAACAATTAATAAATTGCGAAATTTCTTAGCCTTTGTTGTATTTATTTATATATTATATTGTATTCGTCCTTTAGGAGCTTTCACATATTTTATGTTAAAATTTTAATTATAGTAGTGACACAGGTGTTGTATGGCGATATATGGGTTTGTGACGTGTGAATGTATTCAAGTTACAATAGCAATTTTGTCAAAAACTATCTGCTTAACAATGGTTTTATGTACGGCGCGGTACATGCAGTTGAGTTCTTAAGTTTCAACTTCAAACTTGTGACGCGTGCCTTTCTGACTTCCTATGACATGACCAAATTACATCATGCGATTTGGGGTTAGCATTGCCCTCTGTGTTATTTTGGAGCGAAGTGTGCTAGACTTTCGAAGCGAGGCAACGGAATTCTGAAATTGGCCAAAATTGTGGTACTTATTTGTATATATATTGCATTGATATATCACTACTATATTTGACACGCCAAATATATATCAATGAGAACAAGTTTTCAGGTTTACACACATAAAATAGAATTTTTGTTCATGTATCGAAATGAAATTGTGTTCCAGGAATGGCCACCAGATGCCCTCTTAGCTGTGGCTACGCATTTTTTGAAGGACCTGGAGTTGACAGAACTTGAAAGAAACACAGCAATTGAGATGTGTCAAATCTTTCATGTGAACACACAGGAGCTCTCGGAGCAGTTCTTCATCAGGTTGAAACGTAAAAACTATGTTACGCCTACCGCCTACCTGCAGTTGATTTCTCTATTCAAAAATCTTCTGACTTCCAAACGAACGTAAGTTCTACTCAATTATTCATTGAATGCAAGGTAATTATATTTTGATGTTGTTGACTGCAATAAGGAACTCCAATCCATTTTTTTTTTATCAATAGTGAAGTTCAAACTTAAATACCAGTATATATTTTTTTTCTAAAGCTAGTTATGACAGTTAAAATAATTTTCAAAGTTTCAATTTTTCAAAGCCCGCCAAAACGCTTCAAATCTATGGCCGGTCAGTTTTGAGGTTAGAATGTCAAATGTCAAAACAAGGATGAGATTTACCGTACATAATTTTATATTCTATCCATAGTAAAGCATAACTAAACGTGTTTAATAAAATTATGTACCTTTTCAGAAACTTTAACTCGAAAAATAATAATAGTATTGAGCATTAAAATATACATATTGATAATTGGTTTGCTCATGAATACTCTAATTTATTTCACTAATAATAGTTGTATACATTGAACAACAATTATAGAGCTTAAAGTCACTCAAATTAAATTAAAATTTCGCCAAAACAAAAAAAAAATACAAAACAAAAGTGAAAAATAAAAATGTCCATACAAATACAAAAATAGACTACGGACGTGACGCCAGATGTTCCAAATGCAATGGTACTAACATAAGAAGATGTTTTGATGAGATGATTTTTTATTCACTTTTAAATAACGATTTGTAAATTCTACATATAATTATATATAATAAAAGCAATATATTCAGAATCGGCGTTTGCTGATCTATATGAATACGTATTTTTAAAGCCATTATATTTTTCACTGGAGTTCCTTATTATTGTGCTGTTCTTATATTATAGTGAAGTGCTGCGAAACGAAAAACGCTATCTTGTCGGGCTTGGCCAGTTAGAAATAGCGGCGGCATCCGTTGGTGCTCTTCAGCTGGACTTGGAGAGGCTACAGCCTAAGCTGGCTGCAGGAGCTGCAGCGGTGGCAGAGACTGCAGCCAAGGTGTCTGCTGATGCAGCAGAGGTGGCCTTGGTAGAAGAAACGGTTCTTGCAGACCAGGAAATAGCAGACGGACAGGTCAGAATCGTTTTCATTAGCACTCATATGAGTTGTGGAGTTGTTGAAATTCTTGTTGATTTCGAGATAGTCGCGAAAGTCTCTTTTGAACATCTTCAATATAAAAGAGTAACTACCAGGTGACATGGCGGGATATTTAAATGGAGAATTACACACGAAGATTGGTAAGAAACGTAGATTTGGCAGCAAAATGGTAATGTTTATCTCACTTTATAGGTTTTAAATAAAGCCAAGTACATAATATAAGTTTTATTGTAGGGTAAAACTTTTCTATTTTATGCATAACATTTTAATCATTTTAAAAAACATTATTATGTTCAATGTGATCCATATGGTTTTTTGCTGCTGTCTCGAAATCAGCAGAAATTTCCAGAGCAGGTTTTGCAACTAATTTCTATAGCCGAATAATTTCATACAAGACCGCCAACACAAGCTCCTTATTCTTACCAGGTGCAGAAATAACTTATCAATGGTGATGCCTGGTGAAGACTTGCTAGGTTAATTAACTGCCTCGCAGGAAATGTGGATATTTTCAATATGACTTGTAACAAATTTAACCACCATCCATTAAGTTTTAACTATATTTATGTACCTACGTGTAACCTTTTTTGTCCATTTTTATCGCTCTTATTACCTATAATGTTTATTTTGTATTTATATATACACCCTCATGGCCTATGTTTCTTTTACCGCTTTCAGTCTTTACTGTATTCGTGTACAATTTATTATGTTGCCTTGTTTAGTGTGCATGTACTTGTGATGTTTTTATAAATGCTGTGTTCGTGTGTATAAGTCAATTTTGTATTTTGTAGATTAATAGGCATATATTATATTCGTACAGTTTTCTGATTTTCAGCAAGTTCATTTCTTGGTATAGCATTTTTATGGGGGTGTCAGTTCTATTTAAGAATATTTTTACAGGCTAAAGCTGCCCAAGCGATAAAAGTGGAGTGTGATGCAGACCTGGCAGAAGCTATGCCCATCATGAATGCTGCCCTGGTCGCACTCAACACCCTCACCCCCGCTGATATCACCTTCATTAAGACTATGAAAAATCCTCCCAAGGCAATTAAATTGGTTATGGAAGCTATTTGCATTCTGAAGGTTATTATTCTTTTTTTAAATTACCTTGTAGCTGGCAGGTAGCATTTTTCCTTTCCTTCGTCAACCACTTAACCTGAAAACAAATTAAATTAAGTGGAACGGATGCGCAGCACGTTTCATACAAAACTTATTTTTGGATTTGAGGCCAAAATGCCCACCCAAACTGAATACTATTTTTTTAGTCAAATGGTATAGGAAATTACTATTATTCGATTTTTTTAGTTGCGTAGCGCACAAGAGTTTGAACTGCTCCCAATCTTTTGGAGACAGTGAGACTATGGCATCCCCATTGGGGGATTCACAATTTATTCAATTAAAATAATAAATAATTAATAATAGATACTTTCAGTATCGCCCTAGTGAAAGATTACCATTCAGAATCAAAACGTTGCTTGAAATACCTTTGTCGTGTTTGGTGACCAGATCTGAATAGCTAGATATTTCCCCACTTTCCTCTTCTCCATCTCCTTCTCCTCCTCAATACCCCCAGTCTTACAACATTCCCCAATTGGGGATGCCATAGTCCCACTGGCTTCAGACGGTTGGAAAACAGTTGGGACTCTTGTGCGGTGTTCAAATAAAAAAAAATCATACATCGATTCATATAAATATACTTTTTTGTTATTCTGACTCTGAATCTGACTCTGATGATGATGATGATGATGATGATGATGATGATGATGATGATAATTGGATTACTTGTATAGGCCGCTTTTGTGAAAAATCACCTCAAGGGCGCTGAATATGTATTTTTTTCCCCAGAACTATGGAATTTTCCCCACAGATCACATCAGTGTCGTGTTTGCCGAAGTCCATGATAAATAGCTTAGGTCGGGTTTTATTCTATAACCGTGATTTGCCAAATTAATATATTGCAAAAACTTTATATTTTTAATCCCGTTATAACATTTAAAGCTAAGCTATTATCTGAAACACTCTAAACAGTTCAATGTAATTATTTTAAATAACAAAACAGACTTATAAACACAAAGATTTTGATAAAAAGAAATTTGGGTAAACTTTTGCTTTGAGTTAGAACAATTCTGTAGATATTTTGTAACTTAACCTTAATTGTAGATTTAGGATAAAGTTTTGAATAACAAGCTCCCGTAGACAAACTACAAAAAAGTTATTTATGGGGATTTTTTTCATTATGTTTTTGTAAAATATCTTAAATTAATTAAAAAAACTATAATTTCGGCCGGGCCTTAGAGTAATAATAATATGTTGTTACTGTAAGGCCGGGCCGTGCGCTGTCCATTTGGTCACAATGCTTGGTGACTGTCCACGTGTGTCCTACAATTATCGGCTAATGTAAAAGAACGTAGCGAAGGGGCCTTTCGCCGGCTTCCTGCAAGTATTTATGCGTAAAACTAAAAATGCTCAATTTCTGTTACACTCACCTATTTACCCAATTTGTTTGCTGGCTCGCGATGGCGGACAATGCAAACACTGCTAAAATATTCAGAACACCCCTACCAGTACACTCCACTACCTTCTCCATCCTGCAATTTTTTTTAATTTAATGAGATGCAGAACTGTCAAACGTGATTCAGATTCGCGGATAAGGCGAGCGTATGCGTTCCTTTTAATTCTATATTCTGTTGAATAATGTAGGGATTTACATTTCTAGGAAGTAAAACCAGATAAAGTTCCCAATCCTTCTGGAGTGGGAACCATGGAAGATTACTGGGGACCTTCGAAGAAACTCCTCAATGATATCAAGTTCCTGGAAAATTTGCTTCTGTTTGACAAAGACAATATTCCTCCAGCTGTCATGAAGAAGTTGGAAACCGGCATCATGAAGGATGAACTGTTTGTCCCGGAGAAGATGAAACAAGCGTCTCTTGCTGCTGAGGGTATTTAAAATTTTTACTATTATCAGGGAAAATGAAATTGCTTTGTAAAGGATTATACATAAATAATATTGTGTAATATGTATACGAGTATGCATGAATGATTTTTATTCAAGGAATGTGTAAGTGGGTGATAGCTATATCGAAATACGACAAGGTGGCTAAAGTGGTTGGGCCAAAGAAGGCAGCTCTAGCGGAGGCACAGGGTGTCTACAACACGGCCATGTCGGCTCTGGCCGTCAAACAGGCGCAGCTGCAGGCGGTAAGTCCTTTTTTATTACAATTTTTTCAAAACATCCCTTGCCTTCACGTTATTTCCTGGTGTCGTAAATTTGTGTTTTTTTTTATTAGGTTCGAGACAAACTAGCAGTCCTAGAAGAGGCGCTAGCTGAGCAGAACCGACAGTTAAAGGCACTGGATGACGAAGTGGAACTGTGCGCCAACAAGCTGATGAGGGCGGAGATGCTGCTGAGTGGTTTAGGGGGAGAGAAGACTCGCTGGACAACGGCGGCTAAAAATTTACGGGATAGCTACGGCCTTCTAACAGGTATTTTTGGATAAACTGACAATCATTTCAAATCTGAGTAGGGTGGTGAATTTCTGTGTTGTTACTATGTTACATTTAAGCATGCATATTTATGTTTGATAAATCTTGTGGAACTGTGCGCCAACAAGCTGATGAGGGCAGAGATGTTGCTAAGTGGTTTGGGTGGAGAGAAGACTCGCTGGACATTGGCGGCTAAGAATTTGAAGGATAGCTACGGCCTTCTAACGGGTATTTTTGATTATAAATATTATTCTTTACATTCAGCAGGAATGTTATATCGTGGAATGATGGAGCAGGCATTCTTTGTTATTCTCCTACTCATGTAATGTTAGTACATACTTATAGCATAGAAGCCGAGTGATTGTTAAAACGTTTGTTTTCCAGGTGACGTATTGTTAGCTGCCGGCGTGATAGCTTACTTGGGCCCGTTCACAGCTTACTTCCGGCAGAAACGCATCACAGGCTGGTCAGAACAGTGTATCAAATTTGGTCTTTACTGTTCGCCCAATTTTAAGATGGTCACTATCTTGGGGAATCCTGTCACCATACAGCAATGGAATATTGATGGCTTGCCCGCTGATGACTTCAGCATTGAGAGTGCCATTATAATCAAGTTAGTTTTTTTTTTTTTTTGGTCTTATGTAATAGCAATATATATATACATAATCAAAGGCGTGCTGTCCATATAGGCACATAATAACTGCCTTCTCTCTCTTACTCACATGAAAATATAAATAATACTCAAATTTTAAAAATTATTACAAGAAATCAATCTGAAATTTTAAACGCACCAACATAGTGTGTCAAATACAGGAACTAAGTATGCACAATAACGTACACATCATATTCAAATGTTGATTCGATTCTATACATTCTAACATACATGTGTGCACAATATGTCAAGGGACGACTAGATTGCTGTTTGTGTTTGTGTCTGAAAAGCAGTGCTTTTCGGTAATCCTTAAGCTACCTCTAATTACAGACAACTCAATTTTAAATATAATGAGATTATTTGACGTTCTGTAGATTTACGCTAAAACAATCCTCAATCATCTTTATACAAACAAACATAAATATTATGAAAATAGACTAAACATTCGCATTACTAGAAATACTAACTAAGATTTACTCCAAATTTCCGTAACTCATACTGCTTTTGGGCAACGGAATTTTAGGTACTTTGCAACAAGAATTTTCAACATTCAAAAAACCTGATAAAAAAAAATTCAAACATAATATAAAAAATTGCATTAAAAGTAATGACGTGGACTTTACCGGTGCACTCACCCAAATTCGAAGTTACTGATTCATAGGTATTATAAAATAATATGCAATATGACTGCCTCAACACAGGCTAGCCTAGTGAGGCGGGTTATAAGAAACCTCAATTGATAAGTATACTTTTCTAGTCGTTACATATTACCTGCTATTATTATATTATTTTCTGTTTTACTTCTTATGTATCTAGTTTATAAACTTGTGTACACTTTATTATACATGTATTTTTGATATAGTTGCAAACTTTATTACAATAAAGATATATATTATTATTATTATGAATGTAGCAATCAGCGCCATCTGTTGGTACATCTTAAGAACAACTTTACTAACAAAATGATGATATTATTATCATGTTGGCTTTCTTTCAAAATATTTTCCACATTTATTTAGCGGAAAGAATATGGAAATTTTATATATCCGGGAATTGACTCATAATATGCATACTACTTAAAGCGGTTATTTAGATATTTGATGTGACTTAGGTAATCCTAAACAATATCACATACATCCAGTAATTATTAATTTGCTTTTTTTCAGTACCACCCTGATTTCAAACTCTGCACATGCCACTGTGCATAACATATTTATTAGCACCGAAATTTTTAAAATAGTCAAATATGCTTTAAATAATATGTATTGTATTTTAGGTCTGCAACTCGCTGGCCTCTAATGATAGATCCCCAAGGCCAGGCCAATCGTTGGGTGAAGAATATGGAGAAAAAGTTTTCATTAAACATTGTTAGATTGACTCAGTCTGATTTTGCAAGAGTTCTTGAGAATGCTGTTCAATTTGGCCAACCGGTAAAGGAAATATTTTTCTTTCAATTTTGGAATAACTTATTGAAGCTTATGAATTTCAGTGTACTCGTATACCTTCAATGATTAGAAATATTTTTCATTCAGACTTAGGTTATTTTCAGGTTATTCATAACCCGGAAATGTTTGTCTTTATTTAAAAAAAAACAGATGTATTTACTTTTGTTTTATTTAGTTTATATCATATTACTGGCATGTTTTTCTAGGTGATTTTAGAAAATGTGGGGGAAGAATTGGATCCCATGCTGGAACCCCTCCTGCAGCAGCAGACCTTCAAGCAAGGCGGGGCCACCTACATCAAGCTGGGGGACAACATAGTGGAGTACAACAAGGACTTTAGGTGGGTCTCTCACAACTAGTATGTATGTGTGTTTGGTTAGTGTACCAGTGCTGGCATCTGATGACGGTGATCTCCACAGGTTCTACATCAGCACCAAGCTGCGCAACCCGCACTACATGCCCGAGGTGGGGGTGCGAGTGACCCTGGTGAACTTCATGCTGGGGACAGATGGGCTGGCTAGTCAGCTGCTGGCCAGGGTGGTGGCGCAGGAGAGGCCGGAGCTGCAGCAGGCCAAGACGGACCTTACCACGCAGGGGGCGGAGCACCGCCGCCTGCTGCAGGAGATTGAACAGAAAATACTCACCGTAAGTTTTTGATTTCCAATAGTAGTAGTAGAAAAATAAACAATTATTCATATCACCCGGTGATTTTAAAAACTGCTGTTACTGGCAAAAAAAACTATAAAAAAAATTTCAGATGTCAGTACAAATCTCTTACATTTGGTCATGTCAAATAATCACGAGTTTAGAAATTTTATATAACGTATTTTTTTTTTTCATAGAGCAAAATTTGCCCACCATTTTGACGGTTGGAAGTAAACCACATGACATTCTAAATTTGGCAACTGGCGGGTTCACTCATTTCTCGAATATATGACGTTTTTATTCGTGTATTAACCGGCATTCGAATATTTTGACGAATAAATCGATATTTATAGCTTTTTGTCCAATTAAATGTTGTAAAAATAGACATGGTAAAGAAAATAATCAAAACTATCGCTTTAACTTCCACAGATAAGCATTTTTAATGTATTACTTATTTAATTATATAAGTTTTATTGACACGAAATCACTGCCATCCATGTTTCTTCCACATGATTCGGACTGCGGAAAGCAAATTTAAAACATTTGTAAAAAGGCTCAAACTAAATACTCCAACAAGACATTCGGTTTTTGTAAACAAGCCGTACCTTTTTTTTATTTACTGTTTTATTATTGGCAGTTTAGGTAAATTTAGAGTCTGTTACCACAGCTACGGGAGAAGTGAAGATTTGCCGTAAATTCCTTAGAATTGTAAAAAGGAAGAATTGATCATTAGCAGATTTGCTTTTCGATGAGTAAATACTAATACTTTGCAGTAAAATGCGAGTTGCCTGCAGAATGTCGGGATGCAAATATTCGCAAATCAAATGACAGTGACACGCCTAATCTCGCCCCCCTAATTTTGGATTCTTCCCCTTGTGTGTTTGGGCATCTCTATTGTATGCTTTGCTCTGTGAATAGGGCATTGAAAAAAAAATTGTACAGTGCCCTTGAGGTGATTTTTCACAAAAAAGACGCCAGACAAATCATCCAAATATTATTATTGAATAATTTTGTTGTCCCTATTAATTTAAAAAATGTTCTTGATCAGGTTTTGTCTACATCAGAAACTCTGCTGGAAGATGAAGAAGCCGTACAGGTATTTAATTATAAAATTATTATAATAATCTATATTATTGGCAGATGTGATCTTTAAACAATCCCAAACGATTTATTTTAGATTTTGAATTCTTCCAAATCCACGGCAAATGAAATTAGTGAAAAACAGGTAGTGGCAACTGAGACAGAACTTCAAATAGACAAGGCAAGAAAACAGTATGAACCAATTGCTGAACACGCCACAATATTATTCTTCCTAATTGGCAAGTTAATTTTTTTTTCCTTAGCTTTGTACAGTTGTAAAACATGCATGCTAGTTTTCCTCAATTTATAAATATGTACATACATTAATGTTTTTCTAGATGGACTCTCAAATATTGATCCAATGTACCAATATTCTCTGGGCTGGTTCGAGACTCTATACTCTAATGCGATAGAGAACACGGAGAAAGTAGACGATATCAATGAAAGATTAGATATTTTGCAAATGTTCTTCACATACTCTTTGTACGCCAATATTTGTCGAAGCTTGTTTGAGAAGGTATTTATTTACCTTTACTGCTCGTAACTCAATCAAAGTAATTAATTTATTTAAAAAAAAAAAAGTTAACGTACATGTATTGTATTCTTTAGGACAAACTGGTGTTCTCTTTACTTCTAACCGTGACAATAATGCTGCATCAGAAGAAACTGGATCTAACGGAATTCATCTTCCTGTTGGCTGGAGGAGCTCCAAGAAATATATCAAAGTGCCCAGTTGATTTCCTTACGCCAAAAGCATGGTCGGAAGTTTGCAAGTACGGATTCTTTTCATTACATTTTTCCACTAGAAAATAACGATAATGAAGTTGCTTTATATTATGTGTTGAGCCTATTTAATTTTTCAAAGGTTGAATGAGTTTGCTGATTTCCATGGCATAGAGCAGTCCATTGGGAATGATAAGGCCTGGGTAGATTATATCAATATTCCAGAACCACAAGAATTTCCCTTCCCGGCGCCCTGGGATACAAAGATAACTCCCTTCCAGCAGCTGCTCATCATGAGATGTGTGAGGCAAGATAAGATGGTGCCGGCGGTGCAGGTGTTCGTAGAGAGTAAGAATATCACGTAATTATAATAAAACTTTATTTAATGCAAGCAAATATAATGTTTAATGAATGAATGTATCTTTTAAAGAAACCATGGGGGTGCGCTACGTAGAGCCACCACTATTTGACTTGCCTTCTTCCTACAACGACTCCCACTGCTGCATCCCTTTATTATTTGTGTTGACACCGGGCTCTGATCCCATGGGGACCCTCTTTAAGTTTGCAGATGATCAAGTAAGAATAAATTATTTTTACAATCCTCTGATCTTTTGATTTAAAATGTTTAACGCAAGTTAATTTTCTCCTTGTCTGCTTATAATTTTGCTTGTGTTTTTTAGGGTTTTGGCTCATCCCGTTTATTTTCCTTGTCTTTGGGACAAGGACAAGGTCCCATTGCTGTGAAGATGATCGATGAGGGAATGCGGTTAGGAAATTGGGTGATTCTACAAAACTGCCATTTGGCCAGTAGTTGGATGCCAATGTTGGAAAAGGTAAAGTGATTGTTCATATTGCTAAATGAAATTAGTCCATTATTTATGTACTGTTATAGAAATACATATTCATATCTTCATATAATACATACATAAATTAAAACATTAGACTTACTTTATTATAACTTAGTTATTAGAATCTTTTGCGCCGGATTGAAATAGTTAAATCGCAGTGGTTAATAGTTTTTACTATTTCAATATTATTTATAAGGTGGAAAACATTATACCTTTTTTTTCAGATATGCGAAGGATTTCAACCAGATACAACACATGCCGATTTTAGACTATGGCTCACTTCCTATCCCAGTGAAAATTTCCCTGTGTATGTGCTTCAAAATGGTGTCAAAATGACTAATGAACCACCAAAAGGTATGAATTGACACATGATAATGTATTATTGATTTTTTACACATTTTTCTTTTCACACAGTGCTTCTAGTTCTACCTAAAAAATAAAATTATTATGTACATATTAACTCAAAATTTAATATTTGCAGGTTTACGTGCAAACATAGTGAGGTCCTATCAGAGTGACCCGATATCCAACCCCGAGTGGTTTGAGGGGAACAAGCAGCCAGAGAACTTCAAGAGACTTCTGTACGCACTGTGCTTCTTCCACGCTGTGGTCCAAGAGAGGAGACAGTTTGGTCCCCTGGGCTGGAATATTCCCTATGAGTTCAATGAAACAGATCTCAAGATCAGCATCACCCAGCTGAACATGTTTTTGAATGAATACGAAGTGGGTTCCAATCCATTATAGGTTTTAGTTTCATCTTCACGTAGTATAGGCATCTGAAGTATAAATTGTTAATTTGTATTGTTTATCAGGACGTACAATATGTGGCGATAAGATATCTGACAGGAGAGTGCAATTACGGAGGAAGGGTGACGGACGACTGGGACAGGAGATGTCTCAACACCATCCTCAGGAAGTTTTACAATCCTCTTCTGGTGACTGATCCGGAGTACACGTTTGAGCCGACAGGTGCCGTTTCTTTCTAGTGTATAATGTTTGTTAGATAAACGTGATGTTTGTTTACCCCATGTGCGGTGTTCCCTCCAGGTACCTACTACGTGCCATCGGTGAAAGAGCACGGAGAGTTCATATCCTTCACCCGCAACCTCCCCATCACCGCCCCCCCGGGAGTGTTTGGTATGAATGACAATGCAGACATCACCAAGCACTACAGGGAAGCAGAACAGTTACTGTCCACGGCATTGCTCACTCAGGTTTGAAGACCTAATAACGCCTTGTTTTATTTTTCTAAAACTATTTGTAGATTTTGTACTTATTCTCTGAAAACAAGTAATTGTTTTGCAATAATACATACTCGTATACGAGTACATACCATAATCTGTAACGATAATAATGCTAATTTATATTGATTTCATGCTACTTCTTCATCATGTAGGATCGAACTGTGAGTATGGGTATTATCATATTGTAGTTTAAGTAACATTTTACTAAATTTATTTTATTTCAATTCCATTATAAATTGTTGAATAGAATACTGATTTTGAAATTGTAGGATGCATTGTTGATTTCTATTGTAGAGTTTGCCTGCCTCATGCTTGTAGAAATATTTTTAATAAATTTGTATCCTCACATTCCATGCTCCATCCAGGACCTCATGGCTATACATTTGGTGAGTACTATTTCACTAACGCATATTATTTGTTTGTTTTAAATCATATGTATTGTAAGTAATGGAAACCATCTTTAAATAAATATTATATTAACTAAATATAGCGTAGGAAAATAAAATTATGATATTTGAATAGGAAACAATGTCATCTGGGAGTGGAATAACCCCTGAAGAGGAAGCCATGGCACTGGCCCTGGAGGTCATAGCCCGCCTCCCCCCGCGAGTGCTGACGGGAGTGTCTCACGAGGGAGACATCGAGGCCTCCCTCATGACTCCACTCTCCATCGTGGTGGTGCAAGAGGCCGCTCGCTTCACCCGCCTGCTCAACGTCATGACCTCCAGCCTCAAGGCGGTTGTGGGCGCCGTCCAGGGTAATGTCCATCACGTACCACTGTTCAGTCTAGTCACTCCGTGAGACAGCTAAACAAACTTATATTACCTATATTCCAGGAGTCAGTGTGCTGACGGAATCCACGGAGGAGGTGTTGACCAGCATGGTGCGCGGGAAGATCCCCGCCCTGTGGGCCAAGAGCAGCTACCCCTCCCTCAAGCCCTTCTCCAGTTACGTGGAGGACTTCTTGCAGAGAATGTACTTCTTGCAGGTATAAACAAACAGGACATCTTGTCTACCCAACATGTATTGTGAATGCTCGTTGTTTGAATATGTTTCCTTGTTCCAGCACTGGCACACGCACGGCCCCCCAGTGGTGTTTTGGCTCTCCGGCTTCTACTTCCCCCAAGCATTCCTCACGGCCGTGCAGCAGAGCTATGCCCGCAAATATAAGATACCCATCGATCAACTGGCTTTTGATTACCTAGTAAGTAAAATCATAATGCGACAGTGAAAAATACCATTAAGTATTTACGAGAACATTAAACTATGTATTTGAAAAAGTATCATACATTAGAATTGTCGCATCTTAAAAATAATAAACTTAACAGGTTCAAGATGCGACTGATTTCAAGAAGGCCCCTCCTGAAGGATGTTATATTACGGGCCTGTATTTGGAAGGTGCTCGTTGGGATAAAGTAGAGCACATTATTGATGAAGCCCTACCTAAAGTTCTGTACGATGAATTCCCAATTGTGAGTGATGATTTTGCATTCTTTTTTAAAAACATGTAAAAAAATTGGGTAAATATTTTAATTTGGGATTCAGTAGAAAAACTTATAAATTAAAAAAAAAAGAAAAATACTTTTATATTCATAAAAACAAAAAAAATATATTTGCATAAGCGGAAATATTAAATAATGCACTTCATCTTTTCTATTATTTTATTAAAAACGTGTAAATTTTATTTTGCTTTTTTTATCAATAATAACGTTCGAACTTAAACACCAGTATATTTCGTTTTTTTCTAAAGTAAATTTTCATGGTTAATGTAATTTTCAAAGTTCGGTTTTGATCAGTTTTGAGGTTAGAAAGTCAAATGTCAAAACAAGAAAGAGCTTTAACGTACATAATTTTATATTCTATTCATAATAAACCATAACTAAACATAAGTAATAAAAATATGTACCTTTTAAGAAACTTTAATTAGAAAAATAATAATAGTATTGAGCATTAAAATTATCGTAATATCCCTATTGGAAATTGGTTTGCTCACGAATACTCCAATTTCTTTCATTATTAATAGTTTTTTTATATTGAACAACAATTATAGGGCTTAAAGTCACCCAAATTAAGTTTAAATTTCCCCAACACTAAAAAAAAAACACATATTTAAAATACAAAACAAAATAGAAAAATAAAAATTATATTAATAATTCAAAAACAGAATGCGTACGTGACGTCAGATGTTCCAAATGCAATGGTACCAACATAAGGTGTTTTGAAAAGATGATTTTTTATTCACTTTTATATAACGATTTATAAATTCTACGTATAATTATGTATGATAACAGTTATATATTCAGAATCGGCGTTTGCTGATCTATATGAATATAAATTTTTAAAGTCATTATATTTTTCACTGGAGTTCGTTATTGACGCCGCCATTTTCAATTTTTATAATATGACATTAGATAGTAGTTCCATACATAGTGCCAACTGTAAATATTAAATAGGTTCTTAGTTTGGATTTTTTCTTTCTTAATTAACCAAAACTAAGAACTTATATTTTCATAATAGATTCTTAGTTTGGGTTTGTTCCTTCTTAAAAAAACCCAAACTAAGAACCTAACAACCTGTTTTTTAAATATCCATTTTATGCAGTTGGCACGTAACAAAAGTCACACCATACTAACAACATTCAAGATGGTGTCAATTCTCCTTCAATATTTACGCATTTTATAAATAAAGTATGCATTATAAAACTTTGCATTATTTTTGTTTTAACCTAAAAGCTTTTTCTTTTTTAAAAAATATGTTTTCCCAACTGGAAATATTTACCAAAAATTGAAACATTTTCGTGTGTAATAAGTAATCTGGTATATTTATATTGTTTCAGATTTGGCTGGTCCCCATGAAACGAGAGGATCTTCCCGTAGGAAAAACGTATGATTGCCCTCTGTACAAGACTGGAGACAGAAGGGGCATCCTGTCCACCACGGGGCATTCCACTAACTATATTCTGTTCATGCGCCTCCACACTTTGGCACCTCCCGACCACTGGGTCATGCGCGGAGTGGCTCTCCTAAGTCAGCTGCCATATTAGTCATCCCATGGCTAATAGTACTGTGACTGCCCCCTGTATAAGACAGGAGACAGAAGAGGCATCCTGTACACTGCGGGACATTCCTCCAACTATATTCTGTTCATGCGCCTCCACACTTTGGCACCTCCCGACCACTGGGCCATGCGCGGAGTGGCTTTGCTTAGTCAGCTGCCATATTAGTCATCCCATCGCTAATAGTACTGTGACTGCCCCCTGTATAAGACGGGAGACAGAAGAGGCATCCTGTCCACTGCGGGACAATCCACCAACTATATTCTGTTCATGCGCCTCCACACTTTGGCACCTCCCGACCACTGGGCCATGCGCGGAGTGGCTCTATATAGTCATTCTACCGATACATTCTTATTTTCTTGCTGCAACCTTATGCGACTATCAAGTATGGTACTTTTGTAATTTACTGTGGAATGGTTATAACATCACAGTCAATTTAACTGTGCCAAAATAACCATAACTTGGATGTCAGGCTATCTTATTTTTTACTGTTACACAATATTTTTTTACTGTTTTTCTTTATTTACTAAATGTTGTACTTCTATTTTCTTACAAATCTCTTACAATATTTATTAAAAAATGATTTCCAATAAATATTTTTGTACTTGTGATGTGTGTGCTAAGAACCCAATCTTTTCAATGCTGTTTTATTTGATGCCTGTTTCTTAAATTTCTTTACACTTTGTGATACTTATCATACGTACATAGGAATAGGCGGGTTTATTGCTTTGTGGCAATTTTGACCAACCAACACAATTTCAGATAACCAAAATAATTTATATATCTGTAAGATATTTACCTAATCCAATGCTTCACTGGAAAGAGTGTCGGAAGAAGGAAGTCGCTTTGCACTGCTCTGGAGGGACTGCCCTGATTTCGTGGCTATGATCTGTTCTGGATATAATTTGTTTTTGTGTATCTTGTTTGTTTATTCATAGGTTTGTTGGTGTACTCCCGCATACCATCTTGGATTACTCCGGTAATGGACAGAATGAGCCGCTAAGGGCTATATTTTGTCATTGTCAGTATCTGTACTAACCAATTTGATGTGCGTTTGTGACTAACCTCCTTCTATGCGAAAGCTGTGCAGGGGCACTTGAGGGTTTAGAGTCTTTTAAAAATTATAGATTTGTTTAATTAAAAAATTAGAGTCCTTGACGTGCACCCTGAAGGAGTAACCATAAGTTATTCATACCGGGGTGGGAAAGTGGTTGGTAACCTCTACTAATCCAATTAGGACCAAAGACTAATGCAGGGTTCGTACCTTATCTATCCTATAGTCAATCTCATAGAACGAATCTTTTATAGGCAGGAATTGTATTGCATTCACACTTGCTCTATTTCTGTTAATTTTTAATTAATTTGTATTTGCCAAGCTCAAAGTGACGCAGCAAATTGTCGACAATTTTTTTTATCGGACATAACCATGGACATTAATTACTGTACTAGAGGATGGCGCTCGCGTAGCAACTGTCATTCACAAGATTGTATTTTATGGCCCTTTTTAAATAGAATAGAATGAAGGTTGGAGTCGATTCAACATGGGTTTCTATTCTATCGGGAATTCTATTGCATAGATAAGCCTGTTCTCACTGATTTTTGAAATGGATCACAATTAAGTTGGAATATAGCTGACATTCCTGTCGGTCTTCTAGAATTAGGATGGCTTCCCTTTTCCAACCAAGGAGCTGTGAGAAACAGTGGTCGCTGACAGATGGGCGATTACCTAAAGAGAACTGAGGACTCCTGGCTTTGGATAGGTGAAAGCCGCCAAGTCCCCAAAACTGGAATAATTGAGGGAGGCATGTACAAAAATAGAAGATATATATATATATCGTATTGTAAAATTTTTGTGTACAATGCCAGGGAACATTTCTCCCTCTTCCTGTGTCAACTGTGGTTAGAGGTGAATAAATGTGGAGATAATCTTCTCTACCCAGTGAGCGGGCTGCCTATTACCACTGTAGAGTTTTATTTATTTTTATTTCAAAGAGTTGTAAACTGTGTTTTATGTGCTAGGGGCACTTTCTGATAGCAATCTTATATTTAAGCCCGCTCACTAAGGTAATGGAGGGTATAAGATGGAATTTGGGCGGAGACTGGGGGTCCAGCGGCCGAGGTTGGAGATAGATGGTAAACAGAAGATATATGAAGAAGAAAAAAAGTATTAAAATTATTAGATTCGTAGCCAAGGATCGTAACTGCTCAACCACCGGAGGCTTAAATATTTGAAGCAGAACTTTGATTTTGATTATTGGTGTTTCATCAGAGTAGGTATTACGAGATCAAATATACCACAGCCTCCATGTTGTTTTATTTTTACTACGTATATGTAAAATGTGAAATAATTTTAACAAAATAAACAAAACAATTGCGTCTACAAAGTTGTGAAAATATTTTAATGTGAAATATATCTTTAGCCATATATATATACATATATTAAAACACCCAAAAGAGTTTTTTGTTTTTGAGAAAGAATTTGTTGTCTTATTTTTTTAAGTACAGTATTATTTGCTACTTGAGGTCATCTTCCATTTCCCTTGCCATGGTCATTGAGGTATATAAATAGGGTCTACGTTCCTTGCAAATTCAGTGTAAAATATTGTTCCCGTGAAGTAGGAAGGGGGTGAGGCAGTTGTCGATGTCGTCCGAATCCTTCCGACTGCGAACAAACTCAACGAACGGCTGGCTGCCACGCCGCGTACCGGAGCATTTGAGTTGCCGGAGTTCCAACTTCAAGGGCTCCCTGAGTTTTTTTTAACAACAAGCCAATTTACACGAATATTGACTATGGTAAAACCGATGAAAGGTTACACCATTGTTTTTTCTATCTTTTCCACAACGGCATGTCCAGTCATGTAGGCATTTTGCAGTTATCATTGGAAATCCATACGTGGCTAGCGCTTGTAATTAACTGAAGCCTGTGTTATCTCTATGATGCCAATCGGCCGCATGTTGTTGGTAATATTTCGAAAGATAATGTTTACTTCTTTTGTACTCGTATACCTCCATGGTTATGGTGGATTTAGGCGTTACATCCAAGTTAGCCGGGCGAATTTGTGTTCTATTTTTATAAAAATGAAGGGCGAGAGCACCTGCCAAAGTCAAAGCTATAATCTCTATATTAACGCGATCATTCGTTTAAAACGTTATTAAATGTATGTGTGTAGGTAGGTACATGATTGAATAAGGAACTCCAGTGAAAAATATAATGGCTTTAAAAAAATATATTCATTTAGATGAGCAAACGCCGATTCTGAATATATAATTTTTATTACACATAATTAATTATACATAGAATTTATAAATCGTTATTTAAAAGTGAATAAAAACCGTCTCATCAAAACACCTTGTTATTTTGGTACCATTGCATTTGGAACATCTGACGTCACGTACGCAATCTGTTTTGGGATTAGTGTGGACATTTTTTAAAAAGATTTTGCATTGTATTTTAGATACGTATTTTTTTTTTTGAGTTTTGGCGAAACTTAAAGTGACTTTAAGCTCTACAATTGTTGTTCAATATAAAAAAACTATAATTAATTAAAGAAATTAGAGTATTCATGAACAAACCAATTATCGATACGGATATTATGATAATGTTAATGCTCAATAATATTATTGTTCTTTGAGTTAAAGTTTCTAAAGAGGTACATAATTTTATTACCTTTGTTTAGTTGTGGTTTACCATAAATTGAATATTAAAATTATGTACGCTAAAGCGCATCCTTGTTTTGACATTTGACATTATAACCTCAAAACTGATCAAAACCGACCGGCCATAGATTTGAAGCTTTTTGGCGGCCTTAGAAAATATGAAACTTTGAAAATTATTTTAACCATGAAAACTAACTTGAGCTAAAAATGAGCTGCGTGAAAATATTTATAATGTAACAATATAATGTTTAATAAGTCTCGCAGATTTACAGTACAGCCCAAATTAATATCTCAAATATCCCGCAACCTTCCGTAACAGCCAGCGGCCATATCCTGTGATCTGCCTAGTAATTGTAGGAGAGGAAGTGTCTGCTATCCGCAGATTCCCATTACAACCGCCGCCCACACGAAGCCGCGCGAACTAACCGCCCCGCGATCCTGTGATCCGGGGAGGGGGTTCACATAATACGACGAGATTTTAAACAAATATTGACGGAGCGCCGAGCTCTTCGAGGGAAACCTATCTTCACGGGGATTTTCTTAAGGGAAAATTAAGTGGGGCGAGAGTTTACTCAGGCTACGGTGTTAAATGTTACCCGTCCTTATTTTGCCCTCCTTGCTCCGTCCCACTCCCGCCAGGAGAGGATTGGCCGCGGGGTTATTCCCACTAGGCTTAGACATGAGCTGGTTGAGTCAGTCTAATGAAAACAATCAAATGTTTGTCTAATCTTAAAACGACATCAAATTATTAATTATTGTTTCTATTTCCTAGAAGAGCCAACCATTCCAGTCTTGTACCCACGGGAGAGAAATAATAACGTCCTTTGTTTGTCTTTTTGCATTCAAATGATTAATTTACAACTCCATTTCTTATCAAGGAATTAACAATTGCGAGCTTAATTTAGTAAGGAACTCCAGTGAAAAACATAATGGCTATACAAATATGTATTCATATTGATCAGCAAACGTCGATTCTGAATATATAACATTTATTATTATATATAATTATACGTAGAATTTATAAATCGTTATTTAAAAGTGAATGAAAGATCATCTCATCAAAACACCTTGTTATGTTGGCACCATTGCATTTGGAACATCTGACGTCACGTGCGCATCCTGTTTTTGGATTAGCATGAAATTTTTTATTTTGTATTTTAAATATGTATTTTTTTTAGTTTTGGCGAAATTTCAATTTAATTTGAATGGCTTTAAGCTCTATAATTATTCTTCAATATTAAAAAAAAGCTTTAGAGTATTCATGATCAATACGGATGTTATGATAATATTAATGCTCAATATTATTATTATTCTTTGAGTTAAAGTTTCTAAAAAGCTATATAATTTTATAACTTGTGTTTAGTTTACTATGAATAGAATATAAAATGATGTACGGTAATTTGACATTCTAACCTCAAAACTGATCAAAACCGACCGGCCATAGATTTGGAGTGATTTGGTGGGCTTTGAAAAATTGAAACTTTGAAAATTATTTTAATTATGTAAACTAACTTTAGAAAAAAAAAACGAAATAATTTTAGATGGAACAATTTCTTTAAAAATATACCTCGACTTATTTCTTTTTAATTTCGTCTGGAAGACAGATAAATTTCCCGTTGTAGCTAATGGATTGCTTACCAAGGCAACACCGAGCTAGGTACTGACTTTATCTTTGAAATGTGTTCTTCACAATCGATTTTTTTCATACAATCGCCTTTGACAATTCGTTTTAAAGAAACAAGGCAATATTGATCATGTGTTTTTATTTGTTTAACAACTAATCGATGCTTATTTTGGCACATAAAGTTTCAGAAACACAAAAAATACCCTTTTCATGTAATTATCTTCCTTGCTAAGCTTTAATAATTATAAAATGTTTCAACATAAACGATATAGAACCACCTCCTTTCGGAAGTACAAGTATATATGTGAACTCCGTTTGGATAAAGTGAAACATGTAAATAATTTAGAATCATTGGAAATTAGAAAATCCCCAAATAATAATTCTAGTATACTAAATAACCTCCCCTTTGGTCGGCTCCCGCTCCACTACCTAAATAGTCATGCATATCTATCATTGTTTTACATCGTAGTTTAGTTTTAATATATTTCGAATGTCGAGATTTGTTAACTTAAGCCAGGGCCTTGAAATTTTTGGTACCAGTCTGAATGGATTCTGTAGGGCTTTACGAAATTAAAACTCGAAGATTATCATTTAAAATGTGTAAAATCATGGACTCTACCAAAATCGTGTTCAGGCTTTGAGTTCAATGTTCTCTCGAATGTATATTTTTGTCCACGTTTTGTCATTGCTTCATTCTTGTATTTTATGAATGTGCTGTTCTTTTTCTGTAGCTCTTGTTTGTTTCATTTCGTGTTATGTATTTTGTGTAATTGGATATTGGTGCGTAAATAAAAAAATAAAAAATAATATAAAAGTATTCCTGACGAGGGAAGGGTACTTCCAAAATCGGTCGAGATTATTATAATAAATTAATTTGTTTCAAAACATAGTAATACGTTTGTTTGTATTATGAAACACATGCACTTGAACCATTCTATTCTTTTAAACTTACTTCGATTTTCTAATAAGCCATCTTGGTGTTGTCATTTAACCTATCGAGTCTTTTTTGAGAATAAATGAAACTTTGCATGGTAATTTTTTAAATGCCAATAAAAAGCGTGTTTTTCTCTTTCTAACAGAGTATAAATCATATACCTCACTGTAGTACAAAATGACATTACATGACTTTTATGAGTCCATGTCGGACCGGGAGAAATATCTCACAAAAAGACTCTACGGCTATTTGTTTTCTGGGAGAATTATCTCCCAAAAAGACTTGGTTGAAACGTTTTAAAACGAACGCAGTGCCCTCATTTTTTGTCTACGATAAAATGTCAGAATTGTACACATAGTTTTTAGTAATTTACTTCGGGCTCTAGCCTTCACGTTTCTAATTATTTGACGCATTTACACTTTGCGTTATTTTCGCTGGGTCCGGGCTATTCTGATCGCAGTCCGTCCCCATTCCCCGCCGAAAGAGGATCTCTTCTCTCTACTTTATCGCACACCTGAGAGCCTTTATTGCGTTATTCCTTTGTGAGGATTTCATAAAACTACATCCCTTTATATTGCCTTCGTGAACATTCCACAAGAGGAAAAATCTTTCTTCAAACGGGCTTTGAATTCTTTCGACTTTCTCAGAATCTCGCACGCAACAGTGTTGAGCTCAGACAAACGGGGATAATAATCATTTTATTATTATTATTATTTATTTATTTAAAACGAATAACGTGTAGGTACTAAGAATATATATCTCATATTTTGCAAACTGGCAACCTTAGTAATGATTAAGGAACTGTTGCCAACTCGTACAGATGTATTCCATCGGAGCCCAGATAAATGGTGTTAAAGGTAGATCAACATAGGTCATTAAAATCTTACTAGATCAACATATAACGGGAAGAGGTGATTATACATACATGTACAATATATAGCTTGGCAATAAAATATGCTGCTGACCATGTTTTCGAAAATTTCTTCTTCACATTCAAATGTTTTCACATTAGAATTTTACAGTTCGTTGTAAAGAAACTATGCAAAACATCACAATTAGTTTTCTTACGTTTTATTAATAATATTTTTTTTATTTTGTTTTTATTTTATTTATCTAATATCGAACACATGGTTATTTCGAAGTTTGGTGAAGTAAAACATAAAGAGCTTCTCAAACTTAGTTCGATTTTCCTATGAGCCATCTTTGTGTTGCCATTTAACGTGTTTTAAACGATTGGAGCGCCCACAATTTTTGTTTACTTTTAAATGCCACACTATGCATTCCTAACGCGAGTCAAAATAATCTATATATATATATATATATATATATATATATGTATATATAAAATCAATGTAATTTTGTTTGTTTGTCCTCGATGTTCTCGAAAATTACTATGGTTTTGCTGAAAATAGCAGTTTGTTTTTATTAGTGCCGGGAAGGTTTAGAAAGTATTGATTGTTTTTGTGTTTAATTCGTAGAACTCCATTTAATTTTTTTTTAAATGTAATGTAAATCAAATTTAATAATGTTATTAAGTTCTGCAAGTATTTTTAGTTGTTATTATTGTGACAGCTGTTTCGGCGTTTAAGGCCATTTTCAAACTGCGGTTAATCCACATTGCGACGACTTATTTATACGACTTAATTTTCCCCCACTCCTTTAAAATTTGGATGGATGGGTAATGATTTATTATCGGTAAAACCGATTTAGTTAGAAAGCAATTAAAAATTCTGAATTCTGTGAGGTTTTCACATTTATAATGTGTTTTTACTCATATTTAACTGACAATTTTTTCTTAATCGATTTATTTAAATGTGTTGTATTGTTTTGATAATGTGAACATACTGAGAAGCGGTGAGTATATAATTTTCCATACTTTATTAATTAATGTTATATTAGGATAATTAGTTCGTTTGTTAATTTCGAAAGTAGTTTAAATGAAATCCAATATGTAAAACTGTCGCTGTAACGTTTTTAAATTCGTATGAAAAAACATTGAACCCACCATGTTTTATTTAGGTTAGCCCATAGTTATAACACTTAGCCACAGATTACATATTCAAAAGAAGAAGGTTTTTTTGGGTAGAATATTTTCAAAATGGAAAACACGAGTAGGTACCTACTTAAGAACTTTATGATTTAGATATATTTTGAAAAAATAAACGTTTGGAATGAAATAAAATATTCAAATGAATGTTTAATTATTTGGAGATAGTTACTTTCGCTGTCAAATCAATTATGGCACCCTTATGAGAAGTGAAAAATCCCGAGCAAGGCCGGGTACACATCAGCTTATTATTTACACCACTTTTTTAAATATATATAATAGCAAATACAAAAATGATCAGCTTTTCATCCCACGCTTAGCAGATGAGTTAAGAGGAACGGCTGCGCTGCCTGTTTAAAATAAAATCGCGAAATATCAATTCCCTTAATGGCCTATAACGTAAAACCAAAATAAATAAATAACTTCTAATTCGTACTTGATATTTACTATACTTTTGATGAAAAAAAGATCATTAGGTTTAGGTGAGTATTTTGGCCTCAAATTCAAAATTAAGGTTTGTATGAAACAGGCCGCGCAGCCGTTCCTCTTAATGTTCCTCTATCAGAAAATATTTTCAACAATGAATTATATATAATTAAACAAATTGCAATCAATAGCGGTTATCATACGTTAATAAACAAGTTTATTAAATCTTATGTTTATCCACAAATAATTGACGTCGGTAAACAATGGAGAAAAATATTATTTTGAAATAATAACACTTAATAATAAAAAACACCCCAAAAACTATTCAACCAGCTTTTTATACTTAACAGTTATATTTTAAATGAGAAATGATGTACATGATATTTTAAATAAATCGGGGATCTATAAATTAATTTGAAGCGATGATAACTTTTCTATATAGGAATGACTTCAAGAAAATTTTAATTAATTACTTACCTACTTTCATCGCTTATTGCTGATTTTTGTAATTTGTCTACTCTTACATTATTATTTTACATTTTATCATTTGTCTACTTGTCATTATTTTTAATATCCAGTTTATCCTAATAAAGAAAGCTTCGCTTTCTAAATATGTTGATATTTATATTTGTTTAAAAGTGTGTAAATATATTTATTCTTATTTTATTAATAATGACGCCACAAAGTGACCGACTAAAGCTTTTGAAGAAAAAATAATGTTTTTTTGACTGAAAAAAATACGTCTTCTTGGAATGGTAATAACTCCGATTTTACAAATTACATTGATTAGGTAGTACTACTTAATATAGCTTGATATATTTTTAATGAGTTTTTTTATTCTTTGCTTAAAATGCTTTGAACTAGATAAAAAAAAAATTCCGTCATTCTTTCCCCGAAGGCTTTGAATGTCTTATATCAGATTACACATATTGTTTGTATTTTTCCTTCTCGGCAATACACCTCGAAGGAAACAAACGGTAACTCTCAAAATTGTGAGGAGAATTTTAATAGGGAACATTTAAACCCCAAAATAGGGGTGAGACCCCCCCTATACACTGCAGTTCATATCTGAACCTTGAGAAATTCTTTCCGGGCAGATTGCTTCGTAAAAAAACTTAAAAAAATATTGCTCTTTTATGTACCGATAAATAAACCAATTAAGAAAAATATATCATTTAAATACGGGGAAACACATTATAAATGTAAAAACCTCACAGAATAGAAAATTTTAATTATTTTCTCACTAAATCGGTTTTACCGATAATAAATCATTATTTAAAAAAACCCATCTAAAGTCCTATAAATAATTCGTCACAATGCGGATTAACCGCTGAAACAGCTGTCACAATAACAAAAACTAAAAATACTGGCAGAACTTTATGATAACATTGTTAAATTTGATTTACATTAAAATTGTCATAACGGCGCTATGCTCCAGGGTTGGATTTGGTCTCCACTTTGGTCATTCATCTTTGTTTTTCGAGCCTTCTCGTCGTGCAGCATGCCCCCAATATTCTTTTACGTAGTCTGTCCGTCTCTTCCTTGGTTCGTCGGGTCGCCATGGACCGATCTGTTGGCCATAGCATGTTTCATCTGCGGTGAGCGAATACAGCAGGACCAGGATAGATGCTCGCCAATGACCGAGAACCAAATTAGAATTTAGAATTCAATATAACAACGATACCACGATGATCCGAGCTAGTGGAAAGATAATCATTCATTCTTGATTGCCGGCGAATAAGGAAGGAATCTTTCCACTAGCTCGGATCGTCGCGGTGTTTATATTGAATTCTATTTTAGTTACCTGTCATTGGATGACGCGTAGCCAGTAGCGAGCATCTATCCTGGTGCTACTGTATTCGTTCACCACACATCTATCCTAAAACCTCGATAGGGATCGTCAAAACCCTGGCCAGCTCTTTCCATTTTCTCCATAATCCACGCATACAAATCACACGCGAACCGTTACATGTTGCGGATATGTGGATTTAATGTAGAAATTTCTCGAATCCCTTCCGCAAAAAACAAAGTTTCAAAAAGCTACTGGGTTCTTTGGAAACCGAATCGCACGACTCGGCAGCTCTCGTGCTAGCTCGTCTGCCGAGCGCAGCAGCGCGTTACCATGGCGACTGCCGGAGATATTGATCTTCCCCCGCTGCCGCTCCCGCTCCCGCTCCCGCCCGCATCCAACCCTGATTTCGGTACAGACGCATACAGCCTCCATGCCAGTACGGGGTACGGGCCGCACACGGCACACGGCACATGGCACACAGCACACAGCACACTGGTCCCGTGCCGACATGGGGATGGGTCGCACACAGATGTAGGGGATTGGTACAGTTATTGGTGCTCGCTGCTCGCTGCTACTCCGCTCGCCCAGCTCACGTACAACATAAAGATACCATTGAAGTTCGCACTCGGGACCGTTAATGCGAGGAAAGCACGTCAGCCATGTTGGAAAATGTGTCGGAAGCATAGAACGAATATTACTCTACTTTTACACAAACCGTTGTTAAATAATTTTTATATTTGTCAGCTAATATTTTGGGCCGTATCTACGAGTACCTTCGGTCTGTTTGATTGACTCGTCTTATCATCTAGCACATGGGAATCTTTCATGAACCAGGCTGTTACAAAATAACAACAACAAAAATCACTGCGATAGAAAATATGTTAAAAAAGACAACATGTCTGCCAAAATCGTTAATGGTAAGTAGTAATTGAAAATCCTTAAATAAATATAAAAAAAAACAAGCGAGAATTCACAACCTCATAATTTTATTCCAAAAGAAAAATCCTGAGAAAGGCCGGGTACACATCAGCTAGCAGATAAACAAATCTTAATCATTAGTTGAATACATTTTCGTTCTTACTGGTAGGATGTATTTCAAAAATGAAATAAGAAAATGGTTACGTTTTAGTAAATCTATGTGAGTATCTTCAACAGTTGTTGTTATTATGTCGACAAAATTATATCACGGGAAGATTTCATTTTAGATATTATGATCTCTTGAAACGCTTTAATTCTCCAGTAGTAGCCGACCAAGTAAGTAGTAGGTATCTATTTACTAATACTCCAATTTCAACGGCGGCGTTATTTTTCAAATCGTTCGATTTTGACTCGCGTTCTCTCGCATCTTGCTCTGGAATACGGTATATTATGGCATGAACCGCATTTGTATAACCAATTATAATTTCAAGTCATTCGAATTTGATCGGCTTTTTCATACGTTTTGAACTTCGCTAAGGTAGACATTTGCGTGGACCTTCAGCAATAGAGTTTTATTTACGCGACAATAAATCAAATTAGCGTCATAACTTCTCTGAAATTATATATATGTTATTCAAAATTAAATTTACAGTTAAGGTGACAATATGTATATCTTTATAAAATAAAAACATATATAACACACTTAAAACATAAATATTTCTCAAGAATCTTACTCAAAAATATTTCTCTATGTATATATTTTTACTTTATACAAACGATGTTCATAAATGTGAATAGAAAGATGGAATGAGGAAAATATTAAATAAATACGTAATTTGTAGTAATTTAAAAAATATTTATAAAAAAAAAAATTGCCAAGAGAAAGTGTTAGTAAGAGACTAATATAAGAGTGCACTAAGTACAGAGACACACCAGAACACCAGGGTCCGGGGGCACTGATTAAGCTAGAATTTGGAGCACACGCTTTAAGGATGAGAGCTAGGATAGAATTTAATTAGGCGGTATACATGGCAACCTAGAGCCAATATGGAAATGTAGGATAGCTAGGACTAAAGGAATGGATTGAGCGTTGGTTTTAATTTCTTGCTTCCTGCTTCTTCTTGTTTCCCGCCTCTCTTGTTTCCCGCTTCTTCTTGTTTCAGTTTCTAAATTCCCGCATTCTTGTTTTGGTTTTTCTTCTCGTCGCTTCTCGCTTCTTTTTCTTGCTTATCGTTTTCAGTTTCCTGATGTTTCATGCTACCCACTTCCATTTTTCAATTCCAACTCAAAAAAGAAATTCGCCATGTAAATTATATTTTAAAAAAAACTAAAAAATTTGACTTGAGTCGTTTTTCTTCTGAAAGTTTTTGTTTACAATAAACTGTCAAATTCAAACGTGAAGCATAACCTCAAATCTGAATGCACATTGCTAAAAATTAAAAAAAAATCAGTATAAATCCACAAAAATATTGTTTAAATACGTACGAAATTGATAAAATTTGTCAACAGATCACAATACCTACCAAATCATTTCAGTAGTGCATTTGAAAACGTCATCAAAGTTAGACAAGAGTTTCCTAGCATGAAATTCATCTAAACAGTGCCGGAATACACAGTAAATAACTTCCCTCGTTCCACTGTTTATTGGTCTTTAAATGATTTGTAACTATTAATAAATAACTAAAATAAACAACAATGATCGGGTAAGATAGTTTTTGAAAAACAACAAGGAAATGTCAAAGACCTTGGGGTTGCCATAGAAATGACATGCTTAGTTCAGAATTTATTATTTGTCTAGAATATTATGCCAGGCTGTTACGCTTGTAGTAGTTTAACTCAATTTACTTCGTGCGTAGGTACCCACGTCTGTCCGTGAACTTTCGGGATAAGCAATAAAGTACTTACCTACATACATTTGTCATACCAAAGTGTGTTTGAGATGAAAACATTACATTCTCATCTTATTTTACTCATATATTTAATAAATCCCACTTTTTGTTGATCCTTTAAACATTCAACTTTAAATTGTTTTAAAATGGTTGTATTTCTATTTATATTATCTTATTTGATTTTTTCACAACACATACATATAATATACAACAAATATCGACTACCGTAATACGGGAAAACGCCTGGTTTGGTAGTCGAAAATAATGTCAACTCTGTACCAAAACTTAAATATGAATAAATAAAAATAACACTTTTCCAAATCCAGCGGATATTTTCCTAAATTAACGATTTATTTATTTGATTTCTAAATTAATTTAGATGTGTGTTTTATTATTATACGATTCAATAGATGAAATTATTTTTATAGCGCAGTTTTCGCAAAAAAAAACCTCGACACTGGTTAGGTTCACGAGTGTGTGGGTTCAAGCGATTACGAGTACTCGCACTCCATAATATTATGTTTTAGTCTATGATAACCTTAAACGTAGAAAAAGTAGATAAGTTAGGTTAGGTTAGGTTGGGTTGGTTTGGGTTGAGTTGAGTTGGTTGAATTTAATTGAAAATGGGTAAGACGCCTGACCTTTCAGTACACTACACCTTACAGTACCTACACTACACTTCACTTTTCTTTTTCTTTTCCCTACCCACCTAACAACCATGATTTAAAATTAGGGAATAATAAAGAAAGATAAATTCAAGTATCAATATTCGAGCATGCAATTATGAATTTTCATTAGGTAACACTAATATATATAATTCAATCACCCCCGTTGAGTACAACGGCCGAAACATTTAAATACATTTGAAATGGGCTCGGTCAGTCGTTTGTTTGGGGACGTACATCCCGGCAAGCTCAATCTACCTACATAAGTAGGTACGTACAGACTCCCGCGCGGAGCAAAATAATGTAGATCCTACATCATCCGGTAAAGAGAGGGGGTAGTTTGGTCGACAGGAGCAGTCAGGCGGGGAGAAGGAACGGGAGAGGAAATCCAAAATATATCTAACGTCAGCCAGGGAGCACCAAATCACAAGTTCAGGAAGCAGAGATGAATGTTCGTAGCTAAAATCGTAATCCGCAGAGGGATGCGTTTAATCTTGGTTTGGAACTAATTAGGAGCTACTCAGATGAAAAGTAGAATAGGCATTGACATTACAAACAATAGACACGTTATACAACCCAAAAAGTGGAAAGCAAAAGATATGGTAATTGCCGTACTTTGATTTAGTAGTAAACTATCACGTGTCGCGTGAGGTTGTTTGCTGTCTCTAATAAATAATTACACAAATACGTGTCAAAAGTGGTTCCATTATACACCAAACACCAGTAAAAGAAACACGTTAAACACCAGTAACATTTCATTCGTAAATACACGCAAACTACTTAATATTTTACATAATACACTCATTGTAATCTGGAAACAATCAATTACATTACGAACACTTGACAAATACACAATGAAACAATGCAAATACATATTATTCCATTGTTTCCCGAAAATTTTAAACGTCGTTAGAGAAAGTGAGATAGCGAACGTAGTAGGTCCTATCGTAGTCCGAGCGAGTAGGCGAAGTGTCAACTTTGAATTACGAAAACGATGACGGACGGACGCACATCCATCGCGTTCAACAGACATATCTTTGAAATGACCATCTTTTTCATACAAAAAATATGTTTGTTTCACTGTAAACGTAAGAGTGTTTGTTACTCGTGCCATATTTTGTGTTAATTTTGTTAGAGAATAACGTATCTATAAATACGTAATGTCACTGAGGGTAGGCGTTTAGTGTCCAGCTACGGTCTGACATTCAAAAGTAGACCAACACTGAGGACGCTGTGATCGTTTAAAAGGTTTTAAATAACACCACCAAGATGGCGCATGGGAAAATTAAAGTAGGGTTAAAAAAACACGATTGTTCAAATGCATATTTTTTACTATAACTTTATATTTAAATATTTAACATTAAACATTTTTTAATATTATTTATCGCTTTGCAAAGAAGACATGGAAAGGCGATTTTTTGTACGTATCAAAATACCCATTTATTAGATGTTAAATCAAAATCTAATTCACAGATCAAAATTATAACTTAACAAAAAAAAAACAAAAAAAGTTCATATAATCGAATTATGTTGTTTTGGATTGTTTCTTTAAAACGAAATGCCAAGATCGAATGTGAAAAATTTGACCGTCTAGAAGAAATTTCAGAAAAGACAAATTGAATAGCTTGGTCAATAAATCGATGATTGTTTTTTTGCTGATCTTCCGTATACATAAACTTTATAAGTTAATTTCTATTTGGTTTTATTGAATTATTCCTAAATTGATAAGGATAAAATATAACTCTTCCGAAATAACGTTTTACCCAGCCCTGGAATTGTGCTCCTTCATTCTAGAATTTATTTATTTTTCTAGTTGTCAACACGAGAGGGTTAGCGCCCTGGAGGTTACATTCCATTCCAAGTTCTAGGCTTTTCCGACGAAAACTGTGGAATTATTCAGGCTTTTTTTCATATTTATCGGAAATGTTTCCTCTACTCGGTAGCTTAACATAAAAACATGACATTACACCAGGCACAGCGGAATCATTTTAAAGAGATTCTTGCTTGTGTCAGGGCCGTCTTAAGCCATGTCGGGACCATGGGAAACTGAGTTTGGGGGCGCCTCTTTGTAAAACAACAAGCCACAAATAATGTTTCTATAATAAGGAGGTCCAGTGAAAAATATCATGACTTTAAAAATATATTTTAATATTTCTCATTTCATTGCCGGCAACCCGGGCGTTTATTGGCATAAAAATTAAACATTTACATGTACTTTACCCGTCTCACTAGACGATGTCTGTTCTGAGATGGGTATATATAGATCAGCAAACGCCGATTTTGAACATACAACTTTTATTATGTATAATTAATTATACGTGGAATTTATAAATCGTTATTTAAAAGTGAATAAATAAGCATCTCATCAAAATACCTTGCTATGTTGGTACTATTGCATTTGGAACATCTGACGTCACGTGTGTATTCTGTTCTTGAATTAGTATGGAGATTTATTTTTCGATTTTGTTTTGTATTTTAAATATGTATTTTTTTAGCTTTGGCGAAATTTCAACTGAATTTGAGTGACTTTAAGCTCTATAAATGTTGTTCAATATAAAAAAAAAACAATTAATTATAACAGAAATTAGAGTATTTATGAGCAAACCAATTGCCAATATGGATATTTTGATAATGTTAATGCTCAATACTACAGGTATTATCATTCTTCGAGTTAAAGTTTTTAAAAAGGTGTATAATTTTATTACTTATGTTTAGTTATGGTTTATCATGAATAGAATATAAAATTATGTACGGTAAAGCTCATTCTTGTTTGACATTTGACATTCTAACCTCAAAACCGACCTGCCATAGATTTGGAGTGTTTTGGAGGGGCTTTGAAAAATATTTTAACTATGAAAACTAACTTTAGAAAAAAAAAGAAATATACTGGTATTTTAAACGTCATTTTTGATTTAAAAAAATGGACTGGAGTTCCTTATTGAAATGGTTCGTGCAAGACAGTGTTATAAAAAAACGTTAAAACGATTTTGAATTATAATAATATTATTGAATTTCATAAAAGTTGGTACAATACTTAAATTGAAAACCGAATAAAAGTGGATGCCATCTGTACGGATTTTTGAAAATCATTCGACCATTAAAATCAATCGCTACTAATTAAGAAGCTGCAAAGGTTTGGCATAAATGGACATACTTTAAAATGGTTTTAGAGTTACTTAACCGAAAGAAAACTAAAAGTAGGGGGTACTCCGCAGATCTTTTTACTGCAACATCGGAAATTCCACAGGGCTCTCATCTTGGACCCTTGCTGTTTTTAATCTTTATTAACGAATAGTACTAAGAATTAAATGTTCAAAATATCTCCTATTTGCCGATGACCACCAGCTGTATAAAAAAATACGTCAATTGAAGATTGCATCTATTTGCAAAACAACTTTTCTCCATTTAAAGGGTGGTGTGCACTTAATGATTTATATTTTAATGAAAATAAATGCACTGCAATTTCCTTCATAAAGAACAGAAATAAATTATCAAATACATATCACATAAATAACGTCGTTTTATTGGACACAACTTCAACAAATTTGACTCGTCACTTAATTTCAATGAACATATAGATACTATTTCAAAAGCGCATCACAAATATTAGGATTAACTCTACGAATCACAAATTGTTTTAAAAGTGCAGAATTGTCTATATTAAAGCCTATCACACAAATGCGGGATATTTCTCTCCTTTACTGCGGATATTAAGAAATTACAATACTATCACTGCTCTAATAATAAAATAGACATTTTTAATGACACAATTAGTTAATTTAAAAAAAAAAGTTTTACCATTGAGGGGAACGGCTGCGGTGCCTGTTTCATACAAAACTGAATTTTGGATTGGAGGACAAAATACTCAGCCAAACTGAATGATCTTTTTTTTAAAATTAAAGGTTTTAGTAAATATCTAGTACGGATGAGAAGTATTTTTTTATTTTTGTTTTACCTTATGCAATATCGGCCATTAAAAGAATTGATTTTTCGCGATTTTAGAGGCATCTTTAACAATTATTTAGGGGCTAACGTTAATTTAAAAAAAAAGTTTTAACCCATCTGCTTTGAAAATGTAATGAAACGTAAAATTAATTTTATTTTTAAAATATGAAAATAAGCATTATGGTGGACTTTAAATTAAATTAAAAACGACCAATTTACGGTGGAACACAAATTTGCCATACAGAATTTAAAACTTCGACCCGAAAAAACCTTTTTTTTTAAATGTGTTATTTTTATTTATGTAATCATATTTACGTAGTATATGTTATATATTTTTTAAAAAAGTACGATAAACCCGCAAATAATTTTCTAAGCTGCCTCTAAAATTCAGAAAATTGATTTTTTTTCATAGTACAAGCTTAAAAAATTAAAAAAATAGATTATTGCATTTGGATGGGTATTTTGACCTCCAATACAAAATTCAGTTTTGTATGAAACAGGCACCGCAGCCGTTCCCCTTAATATCAAACTGATAATATGATGATGCCCTTTATTAAGTACCAAAACAATGTACCATCAGCACAGATGACAATAAGGAGTTAGTTTATACACCTACTTTATAATACAATATGTTTTCTACCTTTAACTTCTTTTTCATTCTTATTATCATTTTTGGAGATAATGTTTGTTTGACATTTATGTATGTGAGTTTTGGGCATATTGCCTATTTTATGTACAAAAAAGATGAACAAATAAAATAATAATAAAAAAAATAAAAACAAATAAATAAAAAAAAATAAAAAAAGGAAATGAAATAAATAAAATAATAATAAAAAAAATAAAAATAAAAAACAAATAAATAAAAAAAAATAAAAAAAGGAAATGAAATAAATAATATAATAATAATAATAATAAAAAAAAAAAAATAGTAATAAAAAAAAATAACAAAAAAAAATTAAAAAAAAAAACAAATTAATGAAATAACATAAAAAAAAATAAAAAAAAAATAAAAAAATAAATAAAAAAATAAATTAATAAATAAATAAATAAAAAAAAATAAATAAATAAATAAATAAAAAAAAAATAAAAAAAAAATAAATAAATAAAAAAAAATAAAAATAATAAATAAAAATAAAATAAAAATAAAATAAATAAAATAAAATAAAAATAAAATAAAATAAAATAAAATAAAATAAAAGAATAAAAATAAATAAAAATAAAATAAAATAAAAATAAAATAAAATAAAATAAAATAAAATAAAATAAAATAAAATTAAATAAAAATTAAATAAAATTAAAAATAAAATTAAATAAAATTAAAATAAAATTAAATAAAATTAAATAAAATTAAATAAAAATTAAATAAATAAAATTAAATAAAATTAAATAAAAATTAAATAAAATTAAATAAAATTAAATTATAAAAATTAAAATTAATAAAACGAGCGATTTCCGACCGACTTTAAACTTGACTAAAATGAACATTCTCGGTGTCACCAATGGCTATGTTTCGGTTTACATGCAATGGTTTACATTTTAAAAGTGCTCTGTACGAGAATGTAATATGTACCTGTATTTTTCATTGTTTGCCATTTTCCCCCGTTACAATAAGTACACGAGTCCCTAAGATCTAAGAGGAAAAATATTTATCCAAGACTAAAGAAAATTTAAGGCATTACAAAGAAAAATATTTTTAAATTCATAACGTTCTACATTCAATTTGTTTTGAAGGCACCGCGGGGAGTGCTAAAAGAATCCTTCCTTCGGCGCTCTGAGGGCGGCCGGGAATTTCTGGGCTGGGGCGGGTCTAGCTGAGCCGGGGCGGCGGCGTTAGCTGAACTGAACACCAAAATGAGAAACCAAACATTTCGGATCGATAAAGTAATACAATAATGTCAGAAAAGTCGAATTAAAATTTTTATTATCTTTGATAGCACATTAGAATAAAGTAGCCGCTACAATCGTCTTGGTTTTAAACCTCGAGCAAAATTTTATTGTGGTTTTTTTCTTTGTTTTCCAGGAAGGAAACTTTAACTTTATTTAAAAAAAAAAAAAATATATATATATATGTAAATGCAATGCAAAAAGTCCGATAAACTACCTTTTTGTAGTTTGTCTAACGGGAGCTTGTTATTCAAAACTCAAAATTTACAATTAAAGTTACGAAATAATATAATAAAAATAAAATAATTGTAATGTGAGGTGTTTTATGTACATTTGTTAGCCTGTATTTGGTGTTAACATATTTTCTATTTCAGATCTCTCTATATAACGTGTCCAGTGCTTTATTTGATTTGATTTTAAAATTTATTATGGCGGTTGTGATTTTTAAAAGATAGTAGGATTTTGTTGTATAGTTTAGTACCATAGTATAAGAAGTTTTTTGTCCAAATGTTGCGTTTCTGGTTCCTTGTTGTATGAGTTTTTGGCTCTGAAATCTAGTGTTTCTAATACGTGTGATTGTTGTTATTTCTTGTTTTTTGTATTTATGGATGTAAAGTAGTATTGTTTTAGAGTATAATTGTTAAATTGACATAATGTTAGGTTTGTTAAATATTTCGTCAGTGGCTACACAAAGCTACTTACTTGGTTTTTGAAATGTTTTCGCCAAATTCAAATGTTTTCATGCATTTGACAATTTGTTAAATAATTATTCTAATTAAATTTTTCACGTTTCATTTTATTTATTTATCTAACACTTGGTAATTTCGACATAAATTGCAGAAATTCTAAAAAATATTCTTTCCATATAGTTATCTTCCTTACAAAGCGTTAAATAATGAAAAAAATAAACATATAATTATCTTAGAATATGACGCATTCTTTCGAACGTACCACTAATTTCAGAATACCTTTTGGTTAAAGTAAAAAAAAAAATGCACCTAGACCATTGTGATTTTTTTTTAAATTACAATCATTTTTCTATAGGTAATTAATATACTATAATATATACTTTTTTGTGTTTAATTCATAGAACTCCATTATTTTACTTTATTTATTAATTTAATATAAATCAAATTTAATAATATATAATAAGTTCTGTTGTATTATTACAATATCAAAACATTTAAATAAATTAATTAAGAAAACATTGTCATTTAAATACGGGGAAACACATTATAAATGTAAAAACCTCACAGAATAGACAATTTTAATTATTGCCTAACTAAATGGTTTTACCGATAATAAATCATTATTTTTTAAAACCCGTCCAAATTAGAATTGGGTGGAAGTAAATAAAATCACATAAATAATCGCAATGTGGATTAACGTCAGTTTGAAAATAACCTTGAACGCCGAAACAGCTATCACAATAATAAAAACTAATAATACTTGCAGAACTTAATAATAATATTAATAAATTTAAAAAACAAAAAAAACATTCCTCTGAGCCATCTTGGTGATACCATTTAAAATATTTTTTATTTAGTATTAAATATTAGACTGTACAAACGCAAAATTAAAATATTTTTGAGTTTAACTATGAGTTTGGCGAAATTGTCTCAATGACAGACGAAATTAAACCCACTTAAAAATTCACAGAATCGAAAGTAAAGTTCAAGTTTTGTGCGCGACCTAATTTGGAATGCAAAGAAGAAGTCTCCGATTCATTTGAAATACAGAAACTTTAATTGGAGTTTTCTTTTATTGTATTCGAGAAGTTCTCATTCTGTAGTCTTTACCGGGCGCGGGGTTACGACTGCAGGCAGGAAGCGGAAAGCAGTCAGCAGCCAGCAGCCAGCAGTCCGGTGGGCTAATGGTCAATTTGGGAGCATTAGGGGCTGATCTGGGAACCTCCAAGTGGTGAGAGGGTACCGGTACTTCAAATTAAGTAACATGGAGCATGAAAGATCTCTCTACATTTATATTCCCGACCCGTAAAAGAACGGAAGACGCGCGGTAAGGAAACACACTTTTGGTTTATCCATTTTCTGAAGCGAGGAGGTGTCGGCGTAGTCATTTTGGTTATTACTGCTTTTTGTCGCTGGAAATGTGTACTGTAAATACCGAGTAATCTTGTTCATAAAGTGTACGCATTTGTTTTTCTTGCGAGGAAGGTGATTTTTGCGTATTCTTGTTTAATTGCATATCGAGAAACCTTGTTTAAATTTGTTATTGTGTTGTGAGAATGTATGTTTATTGAGCAGTTGCGTGCATTGCTCTATGACCAAAGGTAGGCTGTGTAGTTTTGCAAGTTCGGTATGAAATGTGCATTAAATATTTCAAAATGATCATTTTTTAATAAATGAGCGTACGCGTGTCCCTCTCCACTCTCCACTCTCCACTCTCCACTCTCCACTCTCCAGTCTCCACTTAAAATCATGGTTCTGAGTTGGAAATCAAGCTCGCGTGAGTTAGTCCGCCCACAATGCCGTAAAGTGTCACAACCAAGAAGTTACATAATATTCTCTTTGAATCATACATATTCAAAAGGAAATTGACACTTCACTCCAACGTACGTTTACCTTTTACAAACCATTTGTTTATTGCTTACTGGTTACCTTTGACGCTCTAAACAGTCCAACCCTAAACGATACCCGGACTCTCGCATAGTTGGTCGAATCGATTACGAATCTCATAGCGAGTATCTACCGACTCTACTCGGTGAAATAGTATTTACTGTGAACTTTAGGCGATTGATCTTTTCTGTATATATATATAAATGAATGTTCCTCGACCGATTTCGCTGAAAATAGAACCGTTTGTTCTTGTTGGTGACGGTAGCTTTAGAGAGTATTTCTAATGAAATCCAACATGTATAACTGTTGCTATAACGTTTTAAATTTAGTATGAAAAACATTGAACCCACCATGTTGCATTCAGGTTAGCCCATAGATATACTACTCTGGTTAGACACAGATTACATATTCAAAAGAAGAAGGTTTGTTCGGGTAGAATAATTTCAAAATAGAAAACACAAGTAGGTACCTACTTGAGAACTTTATTTTTTAAATATAATTTGTAAAAATAAATCTGTGGAATGAAATAAAATTTTCAAATGAATTACTTTCGCAGTACCCAAACGACATGCAAGAATTCACAACTTCATAACTTTATGAATTTACACATCAGCTAGTTAATAGAGTCGCGATGACTGGTTTCTGGTAAATTTTATATTGAAATTCTTTGTGAAACCATACAGGATGCGGTCTTCTACGGATATACACAATATATTTAGAAAAGCTACCGTTAAAATATTTCGATTAACAAAGTTGGACAGGGTTTTCTCTGCAAAGCTTCGAGGCTTTATAAGAATTCCCTATTGATCCGTCTTTGAGTGAAGTAAAGGCTTGAAAGGGTTATACGGCAGACGTTAATCCACTTCAGATGAACAGTACTGCGAGAAAGATCTTACTGCGGTAGCAACTGGATGAAGCCGGCTGTAGAATAATTAATTGGAAAGCGACCGTAAACAATTAATCCAGTCTGATAGGAAAACCCGGAATCGATTCCTGATCACCAGATTTGATGACACTGCTGAGTGTTTGTTTAATTTGGGCTGCTCAGGAATGGGTTGGTTACAAACTTGTATATTACTACCGGAACTTAATTTATTTATTTGATTTATATGGATTTCTGAAGATAATATAAAGAGGTATCAAAAATATAAGCCGCATCTCGGCTTTTACATGGATTTTAGAACATAATATAAACAGTTATCGAAAATAACATTTCTGCATAGAGATTTTAAACCATAAAACAATGAACAATCTTTTTTAAAACGTTTAACAATGACATAAAATAGAAAACTAAAACAATATTATAACACAAATCATTAACGCTACATTATCCAAGCTACAATACTACATATTGTAGGATTCATCAAAGTGCTGGTATAGATAACATTTACTGTATAAATGGAGTCAGCAAATATATCAAAAATACCTCCAAACTTGTTTCCCAGATCGTGCATCCTATTGGTTAATAAATGAGACTGATAGTTGGTTGTGTAAGTGTCGCAGAAAAATGTTACAGTTTGTCTTGTATTCCTCATCGGTACATTGAATTTAATAGTGGCGAAGATGGCAGGGCTGTAAATTAGGTTGAAGAATGTTTCCCATTATATTTTTATATTATTATTGCTTCGCGCCACTTGTTTGATTCCTAAATTAACAAGGTGTGCCCAACTTTGTATTAATTCCAGAGAAAAGTTCAGGTTGCTAATTTTAAGGTTATTTTTTTATTATTTAATTATGAACTTTTTGTTTTGTTGAGTAGGTACATACTCGTACATACTAGTAAATAATAATTGTGTAGGTATTTCATTACTGGAACTACTTGAGTTCCACCAGGCTTCGATCGATTTTCAACATTATGTTTTTAGAAATCAATTTTGAAATGAAATAAAGTTCTTTGTTTAAAACCACTTCATTGAATTTATACATACGTCGAGCGATTTTAACTTAGTTTATGTGATTACGGTCCAAAGGAATGTTAGGATTAAGTGAAACTGCCCAAAATATACATACATATACATATATACAGCCGAGCGATTTTAACTTAGTTTATATGATTACGGTCCAGAGAAATGTTAGGATTAACTGAAACTGCCCGAAATATATATACATGTACATATATACAGTCGAGCGATTTTAACTTAGTTTGTATGATTACGGTCCAGAGGAATGTTAGGATTAACTGAAACTGTCTGAAATATACATACATATACATATATACAGCCGAGCGATTTTAACTTAGTTTATATGATTACGGTCCAGAGAAATGTTAGGATTAACTGAAACTGCCCGAAATATATATACATGTACATATATACAGTCGAGCGATTTTAACTTAGTTTATATGATTACGGTCCAGAGGAATGTTAGGATTAACTGAAACTGTCCGAAATATACATACATATACATATATACAGTCGAGCGATTTTAACTTAGTTTATATGATTACGGTCTAGAGAAATGTTAGGATTAACTGAAACTGCCCAAAATATATATACATGTACATATATACAGTCGAGCGATTTTAACTTAGTTTATATGATTACGGTCCAGAGGAATGTTAGGATTAACTGAAACTGCCCGAAATATATATACATGTACATATATACAGTCGAGCGATTTTAACTTAGTTTATATGATTACGGTCCAGAGAAATGTTAGGATTAACTGAAACTGCCCGAAATATATATACATGTACATATATACAGTCGAGCGATTTTAACTTAGTTTATATGATTACGGTCCATAGAATGTTAGGATTAACTGAAACTGCCCGAAATATATATGTACATGTACATATATACAGTCGAGTTTAGATATTAATTTAGTTTAGTAAGTGATTACGGTCCAGAGGAATGTTTGGATTAACTGAAACTGCCCGAAATATATATACATATACGAGTATATATAAATTCAATAAAGTGGTTTTAAACAAAGATTTTTTTTCATTTAAACGCAATGCTATAAAGTGACGCTTTCTTCGGTAATAGAAATGTATTTTCTCATTGCACATTCATTTGAGGAGTATGAAACTGAATTTGACGTTTTGCCCATTTAAAAAAAAAATAATAGTGATCTCAAAAATGAAATTCCAGACAGAAAAAAATCTCCGTCAAATTTTCATAACACCAGAGCTCACCGTTTGAGAGTCTTCATCGGTGCACATAACTAGTTTATTTGTTAACGTATTGAGTTCTAAAATAGTTTTTTAGTTTTTGTGCAAATTGATTCTAAACGCCTTCTGAAAAAATCATACAAGTTCCTCAGCGGTCTTAAAAAAAAAGCTGGCCCTTTTTCTTCCACTCAAATAGAATGGTATCTACTAGCAGGTAAATTATATGTTTTGATATTAATATATATTCAGAGGTTGCTATGATAACTCGTAACAATAATCTTCTTACCCGCCGAACATAAATGAATGCAACCTCTTCTCTTTGAGAGACTGAAAATCTCATTAAATTGTCGGACAAGTACTTCGACTGGGTATGAAAATACTAGCCGTATTTTCCGGGCTGGCGAGGAAGGGGAGTAGGGCCGAGCCCCCGAGGAGGGGCAGGTAGGATGCTGGGTCGGGGGAGGGCCCAGGGGGCAGTCCACCCCACCGTCCCCGCCATAACGGACAGGTGCTCCCGTGTGTAATGCGAGCCAGGAATTATCAACTTCAAATTAATTTACTGATTTTACACATCTCGGTTCCTGCTGAGAGCTCCCCTGTAACGTTTCATTCTTGTAAAATGCGTCGCCTACGTGTAAATTGTTTAACTTCGATTTCTAACAGCTTGTATTCAACAGCGGGTAGACTTTGGGTACAAACTTCAAAACTTCCGATGGCAGGGTAGATTTATTCAATATGTACTTTTGATATTCCTATGTTTATAAAAGAGAATAAGCTAATGTGCAATCATTAAATATAGCTTATAGCTTCAATTTTATCGTTGCAACGTTAAATAAAATATCACGCATAACATGAAAAATTAATTTACTATAAAGGTTGCTTGAATTGGTATTAGCTGTGTTTAGTGTTTAGATTTGAACACTTGGTTCTCTCCCCACTTTCTTTAACCACATAATATACCCAAAAGTGTGAATGCCATTGTAGTCCTATTGGCTACCGACAATTATCTCTCTTGTGTTTAGTGTTTAGATTTGAACACTCGGGTCTCTCCCCACTTTCTTTAGCCTCATAATATACCCAAAAGTGTGAATGCCATTGTAGTCCTATTGGCTACCGACAATTATCACTCTTGTGTTTAGTGTTTAGATTTGAACACTCGGGTCTCTCCCCACTTTCTTTAGCCTCATAATATACCCAAAAGTGTGAATGCCATTATAGTCCTATTGGCTACCGACAATTATCACTCTTGTGTTTAGTGTTTAGATTTGAACACTCGGGTCTCTCCCCACTTTCTTTAGCCTCATAATATACCCAAAAGTGTGAATGCCATTATAGTCCTATTGGCTACCGAAAATTATCACTCTTGTGTTTAGTGTTTAGATTTGAACACTCGGGTCTCGCCCCACTTTATTTAGCCTCATAATAAACCCAAAAGTGTGAATGCCATTATAGTCATATTGTTTACCGACAATTATGACACTAGTGTTTAGATTTATGGAACTAAATAATATTGCCACAAAATAATCTTATAAAAATCATTAATCGTTACGCAAAATGAGTTATGACGTTATTGATGGTAATTCTTTTCGTCCCTTTTTGTGGATATTTCGCAATTCTTTTGAAAATCTTCAATAATCACCATCGCGAATTTAAATCTTAAAAAATCCATTTTTTTAATGAAATTGTTAAAAATAAACAAGAGGCTAAAAGTCTTTAATGTTTCCAGAGAAAAGCCCCTGTCTCCTGACTGGTCCTTCGATATTAGATAAGTCCCGCTTTTTTTACAAGACATAAATGAGCCTTTCCTTAAAATAATTATTATTCTGCTTTTCCGGCTCCTTGCACCGTGGCGTCCGATCAGCCGAGAGGCCGGGGGCAATGGGGCCGGGGGTAGCGCCTCGCCACAACTCACTGATGACGTATTCGGGAGCAGCGGGTCTTACAGGGGAGGGAAACTAAATGGGGTGGTTGAAAAACTTCAGGGAAGAGAGTATAACAAGCTTACGTCTTCACGGGGCGGTAAAACCACCACAAAATGTACCCACTTGTATAAATAGCCTCGTTCAACAGCTGAGTAAACATTTACGGAGATTTTTACCGTCCATTCTTTTTATTCGGGACTACCAAAAAACTCTTTGGGGAAGGGAAATAACGGTGTAGTTAGGTTACTTGGTACCTACCGTATATATTGTACATTTGTTTTTGTAAATAGTTGAATGATAATAATGAGTTAGATAAAATAAGGGATACCCGGGTAGGTACTTCATTTGTTGTACCCCTTTACTGGCGAAGTAAATCTCCCGGTAAAAGAGAATTGATCATGTTTCTTATGTGCTAAACAAATTCTTAGAAAAATATAGAAATAAGTATTGAGGGATTCATCCTGGTTTAGAGAATTTCAGGAAAATGAAATATATGGTAAATATAATTAAATACCAGTGGCGTGCATTACTCCTAGACTAAGGTGTTGATTATAATTCATCATGAGAACCTGAACGTCTGATGTGTAGAAATACAAGCGGGTATTCCGTGGAGAGCGTAATTAATAGTATCATCATGAGAACCTGAACGTCTGATGGGTAGAAATACAAGCAGGTATTCCGTCGCGAGAATAATTAATAGTATCATCATGAGAATCTATCTGAACGTCTGATGGGTAGAAATACAAGCAGGTGTTCCGTGGAGAGCGTAATTAATAGTATCATCATGAGAACCTGAACGTCTGATAGGTAGAAATACAAGCAGGTATTCCGTGGAGAGCGTAATTAATAGTATCATCATGAGAACCTGAACGTCTGATAGGTAGAAATACAAGCGGGTATTCCGTGGAGAGCGTAATTAATAGTATCATCATGAGAACCTGAATATTTGATGGGTAGAAATACAAGCAGGTATTCCGTGGAGAGCGTTATTAATAGTATCAGCCGTTGCGCTATTTTTGAGGCGTTCCCATTACTATTAATGTAACTGTCGAAATTCTTAATTTTATCTCTTTTTGCATATTCTGAAATATTTTAAACCATGCCAACATATATTTTTACTACGGATTTGTTTAAACGTGGCATTTTTATAAATACAATAAAATTACCACTGAAGTGAGCCAAGCTTGAAATCATAAAAGCTGATCTCGAACTATCAACCATAATATGTAGTGGATGAAATTTCCGGCTTATTTTGATACATAGTGCATTTTTGTGTGAATCTTCTTGGAGTAAGCCAAAAACTGTTTTTTTGGAATAAATTATTGAAGCTTATGAACCGATTCATGCAATATACATCTTCAAAGAAATAAAAAGGTAGCAACCAAAAAGCCATGGGAATTAATTAATGATGATATTAACAGTTTTTAGAAATCGAAGTATGATACCGATAAAATGACGGGACGGATTGGGGTAGCCGTAGCTCAGTGGATTAGAGTGCAAGGTACCAGATAGACCATGAGGTCCTGGGTTCGAGTCCCAGCGGCTACCGTTATCTTTTTCTTTTGTGTATCTTTTCGGTTTCATGTTTCATTTTGAGAGATGTTAATATTATTTTCAATGATTTTCAATGGGCAAGGCGTTCAAGGCAGGTTTTAACTAAACGTTAAATATTTAACAAGCAGGGACAATTTCTACGGGTTTATGACAGAAAAAGTCTTCAAATTTAGAGAAAAAACAACATTTTTAGCGGAAATCTCAAGGTAGGCACAGCTTTTCAGCCTATGTAGGCTGCACGCCACTGCTAATTATATATCATTCACCTACGATAGCCATCATATTATATAATTGTAAAAAAACTAAAAATGTGAAGATAAAAAACAATGCTCAATAAAGAACTCCAGTCCATTTTTTTATGTTTTTTTTTTATTAATGTTGGCGTTCTAACATAATATTCTGTTTTTTTAAGGTTTTTTTTTTTTACGTTTTCATGGTTAAAATAATTGTTAAAGTTTCAACTTTTTAAAGCCCACCAAAACGCGCCAAATCTATGGCTTATTGGGTGTGACGTCACACGAGCAGTCGGATTGGCGGTTCCTACGAGACTTCGAGAAATTTTATACTCAAATTTAACTGCTTTTAATTGAAGGAAACATTGTAGAATATCAGCGTCTCGTTACTATTGTAGGTGCATTGTACCAAAGTGCAAAAATACATTCATATCCGCAACTGATAAAAAATTTATCAACGTTCAAAGAAAGTCCATAGCTCACATTTAATCCAACTTTACCTAAACTGGAAGACTAGGCCATAACCTGTTATGTTGGTAACAGAAATGCGTATTATGATACCGCCGCATATCTGATATATCGATACCGGGTCCACAAATATTACCGTTCTGACCGTTCCGAGATATTAAACGATATTTTGGTATTCATATCTATTGAATAATGATTTAGTACGTGATAATAAAAATAATAATATTTTTATGGTGTTTTTATAGCGCCATTTTGGCGAAAATCACCTAGCACGATGTACAAATGTTATTTTATCCCAATGCTCTTTTTTCATTATTGAAATTTAACGGATGACCGGTCCGTGGCTGAGTTGGCATCGCGTTTGGGTCTCACCCAGGCGTCATGAGTTCAATTCCTCGGCTGGCTAAGTCCTCCATTACGACACAAGCAACATCTTCCGCTTACTGTGATGGTAGTAGGAGATTTTCAAATATTGTCAGGTTATTCGTAACCAGGGAATATTTGTCTTTCTCTTACGAAAAGAAAAGAGAATATGTAATGCTTGGCATGAAATAAAAATCTCAGATGAATGTTTTATTGTTTAAAGATATGTATTTACTTTCGTTGTCAAATCAATTGTGGCACTAAAACGACAAGCAAGAATTCACAACTTCATTCAAATAAAGAACCGCGCAAGGCCGGGCACACATCAGCTAGTAATAAAATAAAATATGATAAGAAGAAAAACAGATATTCTGTAGTATTTAGTATACCTAATTACCAATTACCTACTCCGAGAACAACTTGGAATCTGATCTTGTTTACGAAGAAATTGTCTATTGTATTGTGAAAGTTTTGTATTCGTTTGATGACAATTAATTTTGATTGGTTGCGAAGCAATAGAGAGATATTATTGTCAGAGTTTCTTGTGTGATTCGCTTCCTTCAATAGAGCCTGTACAATGTTCATATCATCTGCTTATGCAAGATTCCATATAACTGAAATGAAAAAATATTAGATTCTCTTTTATGTCTCAGAAAGCTACATTTCCTTTATATCGAGGAGCATGGCGGCCCGGGGACATGTTGTTGATATTTGAAGAATGTTTAATATCCGCCAAGAACGCTCCTTCGGGAGAAGCTGGTTACAGAGACGCTGGAGCATCTTCTGGCATCCATCTACACACGTAGTTAAGAATGAAATGGACGCCGCAAACTTACCTAATATAACACGCTCGTGTTCGACAAATTTATCGAATTCGAGCAATACCTCAAATTATTTATCTGTAAATTCTATCCGGGTAGTTAGGAAAATTTTGAAGGTTTCAAAAGACAAAAACCCTCAAACTGTAACCCTTAAACTCTTCTTATTTTGAAACTGTCAATTCATGGAAGAATTCCATTATAACTCATTTTATTTTTTTATTAAAAAACTTTTGTAACTTTTGTCCACTTATTCATTTTCGACCGGACCGGTTTCACCCTATCACGGGCATCGTCAGACTGGCACAATTAAAACTAAATCTATGGTATATCGATGTCAGGAGTGAGTTCCCCTGGTTTCTAATATTGATTTTATTTATGACTTGAAATTTGTTTTATTGCTGACGGTACTGTTTACTATTATGTTTTTAAAAACTACTTTCGGAATGGTTTATTACCCTCTGGAAGACGGATTACATTGTGTCTATTTAATGAATCTATGGGTTTTAAAAAAATAAATTATATAAAGTCATTCGTGTCAGCTTTTATTTGAACACATAGTTCTTTCTGATTTTGTTTTTTCCCCTGTGATTTCCGTCTTGTATGGTAAAATGAATTTTATAGCAGTTTTTGTCCTATAGTTACATGAACTACGGGTAACCGGGTACATTTTTGTTGGGTCTTTACTCATGAAATCGGTCCGGTCGAAAATAAATGATTATAATACATACGACTAATTACTATTAATTATTAGTATATATTTAACAGATTCGTTGTATTTATGAGGTAGCAAACTGAAAAGTCTTATTTGTAGGTGCTGAAAGTTAATGAAAATAAAATGTATAAAAAAATATAAACAACATTTCAATATTTTATACAGTGCTAGCTGCTGTGTTATGAATTCTTGCTTGTCATTTGGGTACCATAATTGATTAGACAGAGAAAGTAAAGCCTTGTGACAACTATTACTATCTCTAAACAAAGAAACATTTATTTGAAAAATTTTATTTCATTCCAAACACTTACTTTTTCAAAATATACCTAAATAATAAAGTTCGTAAGTAGTTTGAATGAAATCCAATATGTAAAACTATTGCTATAACGTTTTAACCGATACCTTGCGGATATATTAATTAGTATGAAAAACATTGAAACCGCCATGTTTTATTTAGGTTAGCCCATAGATACAACACTCTGGTTAGCCACAGATTGCATAATCAAAAGAAGATGGTTTTTTGGGTAGAATATTTTCAAAATGGAAAACATGAGTAGGTACCTACTTAAGAACTTTATGATTTAGATACATTTTGAAAAAATAAACGTTTGGAATGAAATAAAATATTCAAATGAATGTTTCTTTATTCGGAGATAGTTACTTTCGCTGTGAAATCAATTATTTTACCCGAGCAAGGCCGGGTACACATGAGCTAGTATGCACTAATGATGGCCTCCATGATATTCGCAACTCAGCGGTTGTAACAATATTCTATGTGAAAACTGAAAGATACCTACAGCAGACGCTTATTCCCCGTGTCAATATCTGGGACGATATATTGTAACCTCACAGTCTATACTCGTACATAATTGCATATATGACGAAGTTATGTAAGTACTTATATAATTTTACGTTAAAGGATCTTCATTATCAATGAATGTATCGAGATGTACCCAGCCATTAGCGAGGGGTCTTCTTTTTCCATCCGCCATGCGAGGCAGCTCTAGAATATCCTAAATAATTAATTTGTCGACCTACCCATAAGGGGCGTCAGGAAAACATAATCTGACGTGAAAGTGGATGCAGGAATAAATCGGGGATGTCGTAAGAATCCGTGGCTTGGCTAAAAATGACGTTTAGTTCATATGAAATATAAATATAAACAACACCAGGACTTAGCATTACAAACACTCGCTTGTACCTAGATTACATGGAGTTAGTAATAGATGCGCAGATGTAGCGGATCTTTTAACTGCTCGGAAGGTAAGTACAAGAAGGCTATACTATCATATAGTTTTAATCAATATTAATTTCACTTAAGTTTACTATATGTTTTACGTGTTCGCATATCTTTTACTTATACTCGTATATCCTTCATGCAGTTTTATTCTTTATATACTCTCTGATGTCATTGTACGACCTAATGCCACATTTAATAGTTATGTTTTTAAAAATATTTGTGCTATATTCTTATGGTTGTAGTTTAACTGTGACATGTAATTATTTTTTATCTTATACCGTTGAAATTAAATAAATAAATTTCATCCAAAAATAATAACAGAAAAAAACCCAAAAATCTGCTACGGGGTCAAGAAAAGATGAGGATTATAGAAAATGAGAATTATTTATTCATTTCTACTGGGTTTTTACAGATGTTCACACTTCGTGAGAACAACCCACTTATACTCGTAAAAGAAAAAAACCCAACAATCTGCCACGGGGTCAAGAAATTATGAGGATTATGGAAAATGTTTTACAGATGTTCACACTTCGTGAGAACAACCCACTTATACTCGTAAAAGAAAAAACCCAACAATCTGCCACGGGGTCAAGAAAAGATGAGGATTATAGAAAATGAGAATTATTCATTTATTTCTAATGGGTTTTTACAGATGTTCACACTTCGTGAGAACAACCCACTTATACTCGTAAATACTCAGTTAATATATTTAAATTACAAATAATCAGACAAAGGGTACGCAAAACACAAAATTACAAAAACTCACGCAATGATTATATAATACAAAGAGAGACAGAAGTGATACATATTATAATTAGCCCAATCGTTGTTACATATTTTTAAGTTATTACTTATAGCAGGACATTTTTTCTGAAATTGTACAGATAATCGACAACAATATCTACATTAGCACACTCTATTTTATCTATGAAATGGAACTAAGTGATATAAAATTTTCATGGGAAATAAAATATATTAAATATATGGGATTCTTGTCTGTTTGAATTGAGGCACAGTGGATTCATTTCTTTTCGGTAAATATAATAACAGTTTTCAAACCATTCGTTGCGGGTTCGTTCCTTGAGGAGAGGACATGGGAATAATCTTCATTAAGTGTAAATGCAACACTTTTTAGGCATAGAAAACAATTTCGAATAGATTATTGAACAGAACTCTAACAAATTATTACGATCATCCGAGGCTTGCGTGAGTTTGCATTGCATAATGCGATCTTTTGTAACATGCCCGTCAGTTCTTTTCCTCGCATCATCAAATATGGATCGAAATATTATATATTGTTTCGTTTCCTCTCCGTTCTATTGCGCAAGCTCTTGAAGGGTTGAGAAGCTTTTCGGATATTAAAAATATCCCATGAGAGGCTTACGGGGGTTGTTTGGCTTCATTTTATAATAACACAATGAAATGGAAAATATCCTGGGAAATGATACCGTTAAAGCCTCAAATCCGAACTTCCCGGAAAATTATATTGCCGGAACTTTGAAGTACGGCGAAACCACAGAAGCACACGACGTAGATTGAAGTTTAATAACAATAAAAACAATTTGTTACTTTGTGTAATATTCCGCAAGCAATTTAGCAACAATGTAAGTTGAGGGGGAATTCTCACTACGCTCGGCGCTCACACAAGTTTAGTTGTAAAGTTTGGTATATATTCAGCAGATGGCATCCTCTTCGCTCTTTTCGGAGCATTCTCTAGTTCCAGTTCCAGTTCCTGTTCCAGTCTACAGAAATAATAATTGAAGCTGCTCTGTCGGAGCGCCTTCGACGGAAGGGGACATTAACGTAACGTGAGTTGAACCTTAATATGTGCATTGTGCACATAAATGGAATGAATATTCATTCCTTGAATTCAATTTGGATTCACTTGTAGGGAGAATGTTACAAGTAGTTTCCGCGATAAACTACTGCGAACGCGAAATCTAATTTCTGTGAATGTATGTTCATTTTTAGAAACGTATTTGTATTAATGACGTTTCTCTAATTCTCGTTTCATCTATCAACGAATTATTAAATAACGTTGTTCTTCTTTCAAATAAAATGTACCCTTAAAGTACTAAACTTATCAAGTCCATATAAGGTGAGATATCCGACTATAGTAATAATATATTCAGCAACTCCTTTAGATTATGGTTAGGACTAAAGTTATTATCTAAATGGAATCACGTAAATTTTAATCCATAAATTATATATATCCACAGTGGAAGATACTCTCAGTATCGCCCTGGTGAAAGACCACCATTCAGTTGCTTGAAATGGCTTTTAGCCATGTTTGGTGACCAGATTTGAATAGCCAGGTATTTCCCCACCTTCATCTTCACCTTCTCCTTCCCCTCCCCAATACCTTCAGCCTCACAACATTCCCCAATTGGGGATGCCATAATCTCACTGGCTCCAGACGGTTGGAAGCAGCTGGGACTCTTGCGAGGTATTTATATAAAATAAAAAAAATGCTGAAAATTGAAAATCATGAAAATCATGGCATCCGACAGCCTGGCAAGAGACAAAAAGAACGTGTGAAAATTATAATACATATTTCTAAAATAAAACATGTTTTCCATTCTAATTGAAGAAAACGTTAGTTTTTTTACAATGCTATTGGGTATTTTCACCAAAGTTTTGTACAAGTTTGAAATTATTTATTGGTAAACGAATGGAAATTGTCAAGTCCTAGTTCGTAGTAAAATGAGGTTATAAAAGGGTCAACAGGGTGAACAAATTTCACCGAAATGTCAAATGTAATTATTAGTTTAAAATCTATTTCACGCGATTCAAATATAGAATGCCAAAGATTTATTTCCGTTTACGAATGTAAAACATGTTTTTTGTATGTTTTATATAAAACTGTAGAGAACCTAACATATTTTACTTATTATAAGCTACGTTTTGTCTTGTTTTTTTACGTACGAAAAACGTTATATGTTAAATGTATGAAGCGAACAATGTGCTTTGGCAACATTACCAAAAGTTAAGCTAACACTTTATTTTCAATATATTTTTAACACACTCGTTTGTGGAGTATAAAATGTTGGTTTATGTATTAGTTTTTAAAACAAATGACATGTATTCATAATAAATAAAATATTAGGTTTACTTTGATGTCACTCTATTGCCTTAAAAGTGGGCGGCTATCATTTTATAGTGTATGAAAGTGGGCGGACACTATTTTATAGTGGGCCTCCATAGAAAATTTAGGATAAAAATTCTTGGAAACTGGCAAACAGGGCGAATTCTTAAATAGGCGACTCGGATTGATCATTTGAAAAGTTGGGAAGAATGGCCGTTAGCCTATGTACACGAGTATCTCTCGAGATTTAAATGAAAACAAAATCTCCTCAGAATATTATCTGCTCCAATCGAAGAAATGGTTGGCTTTACATTTCGGATATATTTATTTTAAATCCGTTTACCCTCGGTAAATGTGTACATTACCAGTTGTAAAAAGGGTGCAACCAAGCGTCACCCGATAAAATGCATTCTTCTGGGAGAGCGCGCGGAGAGCAGTAATTGCGGGAGGGGGAAGACGAAACTGAACAGAAGCCGCCCGAAAATGCAACTTAGAAAATAAACAAAGAAGTGGGACATCAGTAAGGGCGGCAATAAATAACAGACGACCGCATAATAATCCGGAGGTGGCATCGTAAAAAAAGTTACGGCACATAAAATCTCGCTCCTCGTACGGAGGACGCTGGAGCGAGAGGGAAACAGATAGGCAAAGGGCGGCAAAGGATGCATGCCGGGGAAAGGCTAGAAGCTGCTCTCGGTTCTCGTATTTTTACGATATCATGGAGACAAAAGTAACCTTTATATAGTTATTTTTTAATACATTCTAAATTCATTTTGGAGTGTTGGGGGTCATTTTGATGACAAGGCTTGTCTTGTAATAAACTTTTTATTTAAGTACGTAAAGTTTATTTATTTTTTATATACGATTAAGAATTGTAAAAAAATTGAGTCGGAACATGCAATGAGAGCCTGTTTCACCAATAAATCAAAAAATGTTCAAAAGTAAGATTCTTGCTAGTCGTTTGGGTGCCACAATTGATATGGCAGCGAAAGTAACTATCTCTAAACAAAGAAGCAAAAAAAATTTCATTTGAAAAATTAATATCAGTATGAACATTTTTTTAAAAAATGTATCTAAATACTAAAATTCTTAAGTAGGTACCTATTTATTTTTTTCTATTTTGAAAATATTCTACCCAAACAAACCTTCTTCTTTTGAATATGTAATCTGTGGCTAACCATAGTAGTATATCTGAGTCTAACCTCAATACTTCATGGCGGGTTCAATGTTTTTCATACTAATTTTAAATCATTATAGCAAAACAGTTTTACATACTGGATTTTATTCAAACTATTCTCTAAACCTTCCCAGAATTAATCATTCAAGAAAATCGAGGACACGCTGACAAACATTCATTTTTATATACAGATATTTGAATTAAATTCTTTGTTTTAACCATTTATAGTTGAATTTAGTATATGATTGCGCCTTTATGTTAGAATTTACTCAGTGTGAACGCAACCAGTTAATTGGTAATTTACTGTGCATTTCCATGCTTTTTAAATGTCAAAGTTATAAAATGCTTCAACTGCATTATTCCTTCTTCCTTTCTCACCAAATTCTCAGTAAACAACAGCCTTCATTAATTACTGTAGATCATTAGTATTATTCATCACAAATATAAAATCAGTGTTAACAATTAGTGTTTTAACCTACCAAGTCATGTACTAATCCATTTGCGTCAACTTCTCGACCCAACTCAATCCACCAATAAAGTCCAAGACTTACAACCTTGGGTTGGTCGTGAACTTCCCGACGAGCACATGTAATGTATATGTGCAAATTCAAGCTACCAATTGTTCCAGTTGAAAATGTAACGAAATATGCAGAGTATACTAAACTGTGCTTTAAACAATTCTCATAGGTACTTCAAATAATTTGTATTCCATTCTGAAATGATTTTATCGAAAACCAATGGCATAAATGAAAACAATATGATTAATAGCATTTTAATGAAATTAGGAAAACCATTTTAAAAGTGCCTTTGGGCTGGCTATGAAACGGCCGGACCGTGCGCCTAACTTTTGGGTTGAAAACTGTTACCATTTAATTCGTAGAAATTTAATTTTATAAGGTTCATATTCGGGTGACCGAAAACACGACTCGATAAATTCCGCAGCCCCGCGTTGGATTCGGAGATGGAGTCTGGCTGTGGGGCGGGGTGGCAGTAGCGGTGGTATGAGAGGGAGGGGAGGGGGTATTCACACCCCCTCTCCCCCTCCGGGCAGCGCGAGAGGAGAGTAACTCTGCCGGGAGAGATCGATCCGGGTCGCCATGGCAACGGCTGCCCGCCCCGGCAGCGGGGATGGGTGGAATACACCTTTATGCCCTCTATACCTCTACCTCTACCCCTGCGGGGGGAGGAGGACAGATACCACTTGTAAAGGTGTACGGCTTTATTACTACCTCGTTATTCCTTTGTTTTTATCAGACCTGTAAATTATTACATTCAAGTGACCAACAAGAGGGTTCCGAGCCCCGAGTATACCCGCCCCTGCGAAATGTGTGCTTTGTATTATTGCTATAATACATTGATCAAATTATTTATGGATTTTCATAAATACTGCCTTCGATATCGTATTATCAAATTTTTGTGTACAGTGCCAGGGAACATTTCTCTCTCTTCCTGTGTCAACTGTGGTTAGAGGTGTATAAATGTGGAGATAATCTTCTCTACCCAGTGAGCGGGCTGCCGATTGCATGCTACTATAGGACTTTTATTTAATTTAAAGAATTGTTAAGTGTGTTTTATGTGCTAGCGGCACTTGCTGATAGCAATATATTTAAGCCCGCTCAGTAGGTATTGGTGGGTAGAATACTGCCTTCGAGTAAATACATTCGTACTAATGTAACTGAGTACAAGAACCTACTTATGTTGTAAAATTAATGAAAACCCCTTAACTCTTCAAAGCTGGAAGTCAATGTACAAATTTACGTATTATGTACAACATTGTCATAATATATAAGATATTTTTTTATCTCAAATTTTCCTTCCCAATAAGGGACTCCAATCGATTTGCTGTACTGATATTCTAAATCGAGAAAGAAGTATCTTTCAAAAAAATCGGAATAAAAATTTATAATGTTTTGGAAACCAATCATTCTTTTGATATTAATGAAGGTTTAAAAAAATTACATACAAATACAACCGGTTGACAATTAGACAAATTTGAATGTTTAGAAATCAGAAAAAGTGTTAATAGTCATTTAAATACAATTAATAATCATTTTTTTTAATAGCTATCTTTTGAATTTATTTTCATATTAATATTAATAATAAGAATAATTTCTTTTTAATTTCCAATATAAATTTATAAGTATATTTATTTTCATTTCAACGTTATTTACCATTTAATGTCTGAAAAATGTCTGAATATAACGCCATCTTTCCACTGTGGTGTGCAGCTGCACCCTCAGCGCAGATTGTACAGTTTCCAAGTAGACCAGAGAACTTTAGCTAAAAAATCGTCGCCATTTTATTTTCAACTATCATCTGGTATTATTAGATGGGTAATCTCTATGTATGAAAATGAATGATTGTCTGCCTGTCCTCGATTTTCCAGAAAATTACTCGACCGCTTTCGCTGAAAATAGCGCAGTTTGATTATTAGTGCCGTGAAGGTTTAGAGAGTAGTTTGAATGAAATCCAAAATGTAAAACTGTTGCTACAACGTTATAAAATTAGTACGAAAAACATTGAACCCGCCATGTTGTATTGAGGTTATCACATAGATATACCACTATAGTTGGCCACACATTCCATATTCAAAAGAAGAAGGTTTGTTTGGGTAGAATATTTTCAAAACGAAAAAAGGTAGGTACCTACTTAAGAAATTTATTACTTAGATATATTTTGAAAAATATTTAAATGTTTGGAATGAAATTCTTTGCGTGGAGATAGTTACTTTCGCTGTCAAATCAATTATGGCACCCAAACGACAAGCAAGAAATCACAATTTCATAACATTATTAAAAAAATAAAGTAAAACCCGAATAAGGCCGGGTATACGTATACATCAGCTAGTTTAAAATAAGTGTAACAACTGAACACAGATCAAAGTAAAAAATTTCTGTACTGACCGAAGAATTTAAGATTATATTCATGAACTTATTATGAAAAGAGTCAATTAGTTTTTTTTACTGTGCACTCCATGACATTCCATGACATTCCATGATTCCATGATATTCCATGACATTCCATGACATTCCATGACATTCCATGACATTCCATGACATTCCATGACATTCCATGACATTCCATGACATTCCATGACATTCCATGATATTCCATGACATTCCATGACATTCCATGACATTCCATGTCATTCCATGACATTCCATGACATTCCATGACATTCCATGACATTCCATGACATTCCATGACATTACATGACATTACATGACATTCCATGACATTCCATGACAATCCATGACATTCCATGACATTCCATGACATTCCATGACATTCCACGACATCACATGATGTTTATTTCCATAATTAATTGAAATTATATTAAAAGAATACCTTGCCTTTAATTGCAGATATTTATTACTTTGTACTTACGAAATGTCATTAAAATAGCAACATTAAGTTACGCACTAAAATTCTTTAGTTTTCTTGTGTTTTTCCAGAGCTGATCTTGCGTTCTTCATATTCAGATGTTTTCACATTTCGCTTTAAATAAAACATCGGAATGAATCTTTTTTTTTTTAAATTATAATTTTGATCCGTGACTTTGATTTTGTATTTTATTTATTTATCTAACATTCTAACATATATGGTTATATCCATTAATAAACCTCAGAAATATAAAAAAATCCCCTTTCCATGTACTTATTTTCCTTTTAAAGCGTTAAAAGAAAAATAAATAGAAATAGTCAAGTTTTCTTCGTTATTTGAAAAAATACCTTAAGAATTAAGGCTGTGATGTGTCTTTGTAATAAATATAACTATACCAGTGATGTGTTTCTTTAAAAAAAAGTTTTTTTACAGTAAACTGACAGTAACTCCTGACAGGAGACCCTGAGGGAAATAATTTCCCTCGAGGCCTATATCATCTTTGGGGATGCTGTGTGGAGGGTCTTTCAGTGGATAGGAAGGAGTGAACATGGGTCTTGAAGAGACCCATGTTATAGGATGGAGGAAACACAGAGGTCGGCAGACCAATCCACAGCCGAGCTGTTGAACACCAGAACGAATCGTAGAAGCGACCCGTTCTCATGTGACAAATGTCAACCGTTTGCAAATGTTGGGCGCGCATTTGGCGTGTTATGCCGACTATGCACCGGTGCCGAAGGGATCAATGACACTAGTTCCTCGGAGCATCTTCCATTAAAATACCGGTAGAACAATGACAGCATTCCCACCTGACGTCCGTGCTCCAAAGATTGCAACCCGTTTGTTAAGAAAGGCGAATCTATCAAACGGACCGCCCGTTTCTGCACAGAGTCAAGGATTTTTTCAGATATTTCGGGGCTCCCGACCATAGGTGGCTGCCAAATTCTATAGTGGGGCGCACTTGCAATTTGTACAAGGTCAGCAGTTGTGTACTATTAAAGTATCTGCGGGCTCTGTACAATACGCCCAGCTTCTGAGAGGCTAACTTTACTCGGGCTTCGATGGAGCCCCCATACCTGAGCTGGTCACTTAAGGTTACACCAAGCATATCAATGGAGGGCTTGTTGGTAAGATTGCTTCCATTAAAGGAGACTAGATTGTCATTTCGATCCCTTTTAGACGTAATCAGACATGATTGGGTCTTTGAAACATTAAATTTGACGAGGTTATTCTTACCCCAAGAGGAGACCCTCCCGAGGTAACCGTCCATTCTCTGCTTCAAAGCTCCCCGAGCCGTTGGAGTTTGTATGCCCTTTGGGGGCTTGTCAAACAAAAAGCAGTCATGGACTGTACTGTCATCCGCGTAACAATGGATTGGTGCACATGTCAAGAGGTCATTGATCTGCGACAAAAACAATGTCGGAGACAGAACCGATCCTTGTGGGATGCCAGCATTTATTGCATGCGAGGAAGAGATGAAACCATCAGCAACCGTCTGAATCGATCTCTCCTTCAAAAAGTCGGCAATCCACGTACACAAGGAAACGGGAAGTCCGTAAGAAGGCAGTTTGTTGACAAGTCCTCTGTGCCAAACCCGGTCAAAGGCCTTAGAAATGTCCAGTGAGACCGTTTGAATCTCACCATAACGTTCCAGGCACCGCCCCCAAACATGCGTCACATACGCGAGAAGATCACCGCACGAGCGGTTCCGCCGGAATCCGTACTGGCGGTCGTTAATGATTTTGTTATTTTCGAGGTATGTGAGCAGTTTGTCGTTGATCACACGTTCCATCACCTTGGACAGATCTGATGTGATCGTTATGGGGCGGTAGTTGGCTGGGTTGGAGCGGTCACCTTTCTTAGGTATAGGATGAATGACCGCTTTTTTCCAACTAGAGGTGTGTCTGTACACTTATATTATAATGTACCAGTGATATGTCTTTATTACAAATGCAAATTGTGTCTTGTAAATGTTATTAATGTACTGTGAATGTTAATTATGTAGTTTAATTTTTTTTGTTTTATATGAATACCGCACAAGAGTCCCAACTGCTCCCAACTGTCTGGAGCCAGTGAGACTATGGCATCCCCAATTGGGGAATGTTGGGAGGGTGAAGGTATTGTGGAGGGGATGGAGAAGGGGAAGAGGAAGGTGGCGAAATACCTGGCTATTCAGATCTGGTCATCAAACACGGCTAAAAGCCATTACAAGCAACGTTTCAATTTTGAATGGTGGTCTTTCACCAGGGCGATACTGAGAGTATCTTCCACTCTGGATTTAGTATGTTTGTTTCTAAAAATGGTACTGCAGGTTCTGCATGTGATCCCACAATGAGTGTCTTAACTCTTGGTAATCCAATATGCTGTATACTTTTTAATTTAAAAAAAAAAGTAAGTTTATAAAAAAAAAAATTCTTGGGATATAATATTGAATCTTCTAACTTCGGAAAGTACCACTAATTACTGAACACCGATCGGTTAAAGTAAAAAATATACACTCAGATCATTGTGCTTTTTAAACCTACATTAATCTTCCTATGAGCCATCTTGGTGTTTTTGTCTACTGTAGACAAAAACAGACATATATATTTTTTTGGTCACTCTGTACAATAATGTTGAACTAAAAAAACATATATTTTTTTAACATAAATCAGATCGGTTTATTTATTAAAATCTTTTATTTTATTTGTCTTATAATGTAATTGATGAAAAATAAAATAAAAAATCGCCCCCGGGTGGGCTCGAACCACCAACCTTTCGGTTAACAGCCGAACGCGCTGCCATTGCGCCACGAAGGCCGTGAGTACCGCTCCAATATAAACAAATCAAATCAAATCAATTACTTTCACTCGAGCCTGGGATAACCTGCTACAGATAAGAACCGTGTACGAGATAAACGGCTTCTGTATTCATTCCGCGAGATCCGAGTGACGTGTTGCACCAATATAATACATCAATTTTTTTTTTTCATTTTGGCTTTTGCAGCTCTTAAATTGAAAAATAAATAAAAATACTGATATATTTTTTTTACTATTTGAAACACATTATTTAACATCAACATTTAAGAAAACTTTGACTGCCCAACTAGGAACAAATCCCGTTTTAAGACAGTCAAATTGACAAGTTCAGTTCATATTATACAAAAATAAAACGGGGAAAATGTAGTATTGACATAGTATGATAATATCATATATCTAGAAAAAAGTATAAAAATTATGTAAAAAGAAATGTGAAGAATAATAATACAGAAAAAAAAACAATCGTGTTATTAACCAGATAATTTGAAAAGCATAGAGTAATCGTTTACTTATACCAAATAATTTGAGTATAGTATAATAGATAAGTACTTATGAAGAGATGAGAAAAACAAATATTATAGAGTAAACAATTATGTATATGTATTTGATAGATCAGTTTTATGAGCCGACGACGAAACTCAAGGATGCAGAACGAAGAGGATGCAGCAAATAGTTAATAACATATTAAATATATTTTATTCAGTAAGTACAAAAAGTAAATATAGTAAATAGTTTATAAGAAAATGTTTGTCCTTTTCCCTTTCCTCGGTTAGGGTTTTTAATCCAGTTAAGATCTTTTCCCAAAGAGCACAAATAATGTAACATAAATTCAGTCAAGTAAAAGTAATGCTCAGACTGTTTAACGGAATTTTACAGCTAATCAAGCTGAAGTAAGACATGGATTATGGAGACGGGAAGCAACAATATAGAGCCAATGTGCAGCCCAAAGGTGCTCATGTTATGTTTTATTCGAGATTTAAGAGTTTTCAATCCTTTATTTCTTAATGATTTTCCTCCCACGGTATTTTTTATATAGCTTTACTACTAACTATGATTATATTAGGAAATATTTATATTTAAATTCACTTAGCATACATTCCTACACAAAAACATGTACAATGTGACCTTAAAGGGATACCCCAGTAAGGTCACATTTTTTTAGAATGTTGTAAAAAAATACTTTTCAATAAATAAATAAAAAAAGTAATTTAAAAATTCAGTAAGAACAACACTACCATTTTTATTTATTGATAGGAATTCAAAACATCGATTAAAGTCAAAACCCACCACCACAATGTGTGCTGTGGAATGCAAAAGTATGTTAATTTCATGCATGAAAATTTTTCATACATTGAATCATATTTTTTTTAACGGTAGAGGTAAACGGTTTAGCTATTAATAAAAAAACACAAATTAGAATAGGACTGAAGCACTATTAATACTGCCGTGATAAGTAAAAACTCAGTATTACAAAAATGAATTAAATACGGGGGGTCATTAATTGACGAATTTCATGTGCTTTACATGACACTTAATTTAATATTACTCGTTTTTATTATTAAAAAAATTCACAACAATAGAAATCTAAAATAATTACAGAATTTAATAACAACATTATTAAATTTGACTTGATTTAAATTAAAAAAATAATAATTATGCCGTTCTACGAATTGAAAACAACAATAATTAGCCATGTAAATATCTTGACAACCTTGAAAATACAGTAAAATATTATATATACTGCTTTTTTACTTACAACAATTACTTACAATTACAAATATAAACATAAGTAAAAATACAGTTGTTTTGGTATCTGTCAATTCTGGAGTTGTTGCTGTCAAGTTAAGTGAGGTGAAATCAAGTGCTAGAGCGTAGGTTCCCAATTTTTTTTTCCTCATGGACCCTCTTACCGTTCTTTTAATTTTCCATGGACCCCGCAGCCTGTCTGTCCAAAACTTTGGTAAAATACTGAACAAGTAGTATTTATTCACTGCGCGATGCATTGCTTCTGGTATGAGAATTTGTAAAAACTTGAAGATGAAGGTGCCTGCGTGGATGCGATTCGCTTTAGGTTCGCAGTAGGCTTGTCGAGCGAATCTTACTACGGTACTTTACTATGCGTGCAGCCTAAATGAACTCTGATCCGTGGACCCCATTTACATCTCGCGGAACCCCTTTTTTCTCCCTGCCGTGGACCCCCTGCAAATCTATATGGAGCTTATGTTCTAGAGGATACCTTCAACCAAAGGTACGATTCAATTTCCGCGGCAACCTCCAGTTCTTCCTTTTACCCTTTTTTCTCATCTGGTTCTAAAGCCAGATTAACTTTGCCACCAACCCAGAATTAGAATACTTCAGAGTTGTCGAAACACCAGTAAATTTAGTTCTTTTCTAAAGTAAGTTAAAATTATTCTCAAAGTTTCAATTTTTCAAAGGCTGCAAAAACGCTCCATATCTATGGCCGGTCGGTTTTGATCAGTTTTGAGGTTAGAATGTCAAATATCAAAACAAGGATGAGCTTTGCCGTACGTAATTTTATATTCTATTCTTGGTAAACCATAAGTAAACACAAGTAATAAAACGTTTTTAGATAATTTAACTTGACGAATAATAATAGTATTGAGCATTAACATTATCATAGTATCCGTATTGATAATTGGTTTGCTCATGAATTCTAGAATTTATTTAATTATTAATAATTTGTTATATTGAACAACAATTATAGGGCTTAAAGTCACTCAAATTAATTTTAAATTTCGCCAAAACTAAAAAAAATACATATTTAAAATGAAAGACAAAATCAAAAAATAAAAATTTCGATACTAATCCAAAAACAGAATTCGCACGTGACGTCAGATGTTCCAAATGCAATGGTACCAACATAACAAGGTGTTTCGATGAGATGATTTTTATTCACTTTTAAATACCGATTTATAAATTCTACGCATAATTATATATTCAGAATCGACGTTTGCTGAATATATATTTTTAAATCCATTATATTTTTCATTGGAGTTTCTTATTAAAAAACGAACAGCAAAAAAATTGCTTTCTTGCGAAGTACACAGTACACCCAGTGAATCGCGAATATGTAAATAATGATTTCTTATCGAAGGTTATTTGCATCACAGTGCGGTGTGTAGTGGACAATATTCGCATTTCTGGACACGGCCTTCGTGGCGCAATGGCAGCGCGTTCGGCTGTTAACCGAAAGGTTGGTGGTTCGAGCCCACCCGGGGGCGATCAACTTTTTTCCTTTTTTTACCTTAAATTTTACAATAACCAATATTTATGCATCTATATTTCTTCTGCGTTTATTGTTTTTATTTTATTTTGTTTATTTGCTTTGGTGAAATCAGTCTAACCAACGGCACATTATTATGACGTCGTACGTTCATAACGCTTAAGAGGAACGGCTACGCGGAATGTTTCATACGAAACTTAATTTTGGATTTGAGGCCAAAATACTCACCTAAAAATATTGATTTTTTTTTCGTCAAAAAGTATAGTAAATATCTAGTATGGATTACAAGTAATTTATTTTTGTTTTACGCTATGAAATATAGGCCATTAAAGGAATTGATTTTTCGCGATTTCAGAGGCACCTTTAACAATTATTTGGGTGGGTAACTTTGATTAAAAAAAAAATAATTACCCCCTATACTTTGAAAATATAATGAAATATAAAATAAAATTTAAAAAAAATAAAATAAGCATTATGGTGGACTTTAAATCAAATTAAACACGACCAATTTTTGTTGGAAAACAAAATTCCCCAAAATATCTTCCCGAAAAATGGTTTTTTTTAAACGTTTTATTTTTATATTATTATTTACGTATTCATATTACAAATTTGGTAATTAAAAAAAATCTAATAAAACCGGAAATAATTTTCGAAGTTGTGTGTAAAATAATAAAAATTTTTTTCATGGCCCATACTTCTTAATTTAAAAGAAAAATAAATAAAATACTTCTCATCAGTACTAGATATTTATTAAACCTTTAATTAAAAAAATATATCATTCAGTTTGGGTGGGTATTTTGGCCTAAAATCCAAAATTAAGTTACGTATAAAACAGACAGCAGAGCCGTTTCTCTTAACGGCCTTATCAGTACCTGATAATAATTTGTAATCTCAATAGCAGATAACAAAAATAATGACTGCTTAGCTTTAATTATACTTATAAAAAACGTATCAACTTATCTATTCAAATTTTAGCAGTATTGTTGCCAGTGACGGTTTTTAAAATATTTTTGTCTTTGTTTGTCATTATTGTGTGTTCAAATTTGTAGCTAGAAAAAAAAAGTTAAAAAAAAGGAACGAGTTTTAAAATTTCATACATATTCAGCCCATTCTCATCGTTATATGTACAGCTTGGCATTTAATTGTAGATATTAATTATTTGGAACTACAAAATTTCATTATTATGGCAACACTAAGGTCTTTGACATCTTGTTATTGGTTGTCAAAAATCCGCATTGAACTATTATCACCAATTTTTTTTTTTTTATTAATTGAAGACATTTTATAAAATATAAAGCGAAAAGTCCTGATAAACTACTTTTTTTCATAAGAAACTTTATTTTCATAAGAAACTTTATTTTCATAAGAAACTTGTATTTTCATAAGAAGCAATGACTTTGTGGTTTGATATCATATTAAATAAAACAAACACTTCGTTATAAACCACGAATTTATTTTATTTTTACGCTAGCCGGAGTCGGTTCGTTAGATCAAGCTCCGTCAGAGATAATACTTTTCTTTACTTAATATATTTGCCCTGAAGAAGCTTGATCTAAGCGAAACCGGTTGGCGTAA
>JAHDVE020004642.1:0-108366 GCA_022606495.2 Halesus radiatus | reverse complement strand
CCGAAATATTATTTGGAGATCACTCTCGGTCCCGAATCCTGAAGAGGGTGGGCATTACGGAATATCGGCGGAGTACGGACCGGCCATTAATTAAAATGTGAATAACTTGGTAAACTTTGTTCCAGAAGGTATTTGTGAGCTAGTGGAGAACGGCTCTGCTACTAATAGGTAATACGCACTCCTATCGGGGGTGGGTAGAGGTCATAGAAAGGGGTACATCTCTTAATCCTCCGCAATTCATTTTCAATGTTCAAATCTCGAGGAAGCGGATAAGGAAATCGGCATATGGGTGAAATCTTAAATAATCTCCCGAAGATCTGCGAAGAGTTTGCTGAAGAAACATACATGTCTTATAACCCCAATAAAACGGCTCTGTTGGTCATAGACTGAACTTAAAATCTAGTGTACGCTTTGATTCCTTTAACTCGGATAGCTGATGACATGGCTAATCTAAGAGTTGATTGTTGCGAATTGGAATTTTCAGGGATGCACAGTTCCGATAGGTAAGCCGGAGCCATCCCGTTAATTGATTTAAATACCATCCAGCAAAGCCTGAACTGGCTTCTTTCGGGACATTTGAGCCGGTGAAGCTTTTTGATATGGTTTAAGATGTGGTCCAAGATATGTAGTATTCCTGCAGCTACCCCGAACTAAATACCTAGGACACCTGTAATTTGATGGATGATGATGATATGTATAGGCAAAGGCGAGCTCTCATCGTAAAATCGAACAAGTTCAGTAGAAGATTTCGCCTTTGTAGTACTGCTGTGAAAAGGACTCTCTTCCTTGCCTTTTGCGCGTTGTACACGTGCGAACTCTGGGAGAAGTATAAAAAGAGTAGTATGGATAGACTTCGTGTACAGTACAGTACAATAACGCATTCCCCATAATGTTTGACTTCCCCAAATACTGCAGCGCTTCCAGTATGTCCACAGGGGGGGCGAGTTTCCGGTTTTGCAGCCCTTATAAGATCCAAGGTGGCTGGAATGAGGGAAAGAATAAACAGCTCCGGGAATATCTTCACCATGGAGGCCCGCCTCAGTCCAGCCTCCGGGATCGACGCATAATGGAGAAAGATATTTGCCCCTCACAACTTAAATGCTGCAGTACCTTAAAGGCTTTATGTTCATGAAAAAAAATCTTCATTTTGTTTTATTTGTGATGTATCATTCACCTACTATCTTATTATTATTTTATTTTTAAAACTTTTGTACATATTTTATATATTTGTATAACTGTTGTATGTATATTTTGTATAGGATGTGTGGGACTGCACTAATCTCCCCACATACTGGAATGTATATTTATTATTATTATTATCATAAAAAAATAATTGGGGACTGAATGCACCGAACCTCAAAGCTGACAAAGGAATTAAGATTAGAAGTCCAAAGTAGAGTTCTGATGCCAAACATGGTTCGTTCCTGGGGTAGAGCCAACCTGGTCAGCATTTATGTCTCAAAAACCCAAGCGTGTCAGATTTCGGGAAAAAGGTGGTCAATGACTGTCTGGTGCAATTCGACGGGAGCACCTTCCCCAAAAAAGATCCCATTTTTTTATTTTTGTTTTATATGAATACCGCACAAGAGTCCCAACTGCTCCCAACCGTCTGGAGCCAGCGAGACTATGGCATCCCCAATTGGGGAATGTTGTGAGGCTGAAGGTATTGGGGAGGGGAAGGAAAAGGGGTAGTGGAAGGTAGGGAAATACCTGGCTATTCAGATCTGGTCACCAAACACGGCTAAAAGCCATTTCAAGCAAAGTTTCAATTCTGATCGGTGGTCTTTCACCAGGGCGATACTGAGAGTATCTTCCACACTTCCATTGAAATGCTTGGAGTGAGTATTACAGAATAGCTCAAGTATCGGGCTCTATGGTATGGTGGATGAAAGAAGAAGTCTGTGTTATCCTTTCAATCATAATTATGAAATAAATATCTATTTGGCACGCTAATAAAAAAATAAAATGAAATATGTATTATATCGTATCACTTTATTTATACTAAAACACCATTCGGTCACAATCGTTTTTTCGTCTATTCACCAGAAAAGTGGATATTTTGAATACAAGAGCTATTGTGCATTCAAAATAATTTAATGATCATCAAACGAATGATTTCAAAGTTGGCTTTGAGTAATAATTCATAGTACTTGCTAAATTCACCAATAGCTTTGTGCTGGCGGGCCAGACAAGGAACGTGAGTCGCTCCCGACTAGCGAGTAAAATACTTGAACAATGATGGGAAGGCCCGAACGCACTATTATACTCACAATTGATTTCATACACTTATTTTGACCTTTTGACAACCAAATGTCTGTAAACCAAAGCGATAATATGAATTTCTAACCAGTCTCTCTGTCCTTCCCTTTCGTAGAAACTGACTACTTTGCATCATGGATTCCTTGAAATGGTTTCAAGTCTAATTCAATTTACTCGCTTATTGAAAGCCGTTTCGAATGAAATGATCAAATTTTGCAATTTACAATAATTTCCCCGTTGAATTTAAAAGGTACGAGCACATTTAAAGTGACAATAATTTATGCGACTTTCCGGATTATATATAGTACGCAATTTATGAAATTCACAGAAAAGCATTTCTGTTATTACCGACACTGTTTAGGAGAATTCTTTTACATTTTCATCGATTCTTCTGGTAACCACTGTTTCAAAGGGCGGGTTATTTTTCTGGATTTAAAGTAATACTTATTTAATTATTATATCATATATACCCTATATGACAGGAGAAAAACACATCACATTAGTTATATAGAAAAATACAATATCATTTGACTCACGAACAAATACAGGAATAACATAGTGTAAGTACCATTCCAAATAATTACTAACAGAGGCGAGTATACATAGCATTATGTCAACAGGATTAAAAAAAAACTTTGGAAAAATTACAGATGCTTATGTTAATAACTAATACACATATTATGTCATTACATATTATTCTTTTTTGCAAGTGTTGAGACTCTATAAATGTTACTTTGTTCATTAGTCAGAAGTCCTCTGGAGGATGCTTCCACCATATGGAATCCTCAATATAAGGTATACAAGTATATAGATTTAGTAGAAATATTAAAGAATACATTTTTGAAACATTTAGACCACAAATACAGTTAGACTACAAGTAATAAGTTAACTTTACAAAAAGGCGTACTTTGTCAGATCTAGTGTTTCCAGATCAATAATAAGATTGATATTCCCGAACTGCTATACCTCGCTGGTTTAAATTTCAACGAGGCATACTGCGCTTCTTCATGTAGAAGCGACCAATACTAATGCAGCAAAGAACTCACCAATTACTCGCGCTATCACAACATATACTCGGTAAAAAAAAATAATGGACATTTTTCATGATTCTTCATTAACATACAAAACAAATTAATTAAATTTTCTTATCGTGATATAAATTACTTAACTACACTTTTTTAAGCTTCTGTTCATAGTTAATAACGTTTTTTGATTTCATAACTTCTCTACACTTCTCCACATCATCTCTTCGCGCACTTTCTTTATTAATATTATATACACATGCATTCATTAGTTAATAAGCATCTCCCCCCAGACAAAAAAAATACATTGTATAAACATACGTAGTAGGTACTTCAACAATGTAAATTTTAATATACCAACCTTATCATTTGTAAGAAAATGTATTGTGTATGTCTAAATAAATAAATATATAGACAGAATACAAACTACAGATTGATACATGCGCCTATTACAAGGTATTTCTACTTAGGAGATATTTTTAATATTGTTTGGTAACGTGTTGAATATTTTAGACACGTTAAACTCCAGAGTTTGCTGTCCGTGTATATTATTATACCTGGTATAACCATGATTTCATACTTTGATGAGTGGTAAACATGATGAAAACATTGAGAAACAGTTAAATTTACACGTCTATCTAAATTTACGTAGAACAATGCTTTCCTAGTAGGCATATACTACGAAAATGTTAAACAAAATTAATAAACTAATTCAAAGTTCGTACCTACATAAATATTTTAGCTATGAAAATCTGCGATCATCCGATAAAATTCGCGTAATACCACGGTTACCTTAATTTTTAAACCAATGATCAGTAATATGTTGTTTAGTGGCCGGGTGATTAAAAACATCAGGTTCCCACTCAGGCGTGCATCGCGGGTACGAGTACATTCCTCTGCTAACTAAGTCCCCATCTATACGCAAGCAACATTTCACACTGTAATGATTGAAGCAGTGGGAAATCAAATATTGTCTTTTTCGCAAGCAGGGAATGTTTGCCATTCTAAAAAGAAATAAAGAAAAGAATAATAAAATAAATAAAAAAAACGAAAAATAAATTGTGTTAAAAACACAATAACAATTTCTCAATTTGAATCCTCGCGATTTTATCTGAATGCCGATTTCCTATTCATCTTCTGCAGGAAGCAGCTGCTCCACTGCATCCATATCTTGTATTGCCCCTTTGTTGTTAAATCTATTTTTATTCTTTGATTGATAAAAGAGCATAGGTATCTACTATCGTACGTCTTGAGATTTCTTCTCACAAATCAATGTATTCTTTTGCCTTGTATTGCGTTTGTGCCAATGTCATCGACGAATATACAATATGTTGAGAAGAAAATTCTGACTGAAAACAGTTAGCAACACTTATCAGTAAAATTTATTTTATCAACTTTACGGGAGGAACAAAATACGATTTATTTTCAACTGGTATGTTTTTTTTATTTTTTAATTTGAAGAAACAATTTGCAAATGCCGCATAGCTTTGTAATAAAATGTCGACATTCAATATAGTCAGACTATTTTTGTTAGGCACCACCGAGCAATTCAATTTCACTTTGAAATTTGTTCATCACATTCTAATTTTTTTCTCATTTTTTGTTTGACATTTCGTTTTAAAGAAACAATCCAAAACAACAAAACTCGATTATATTGACTTTTTTTAAAATTTGTAATTTTGATCTTGAGGCGTGTTATTGAAGGTAGTTCATTTTATTTCGTGGTAATAAATAGCTATTTTGTGAACTTATGTGTAGTACACCTTACATTATATAAAAATAAAAAAAATTAAATTGATGCAAATATGGATGCATTGCTTGCATACAGCACGTTTCATACTTTTTATTCGACTTCAGGAAAGAAGATTTCAGTGAAAGCAAATCAAGTTATTTTTTAGTATAATAAAAATGCATTTATTTTTATTATACTAAAAAATAGTTCCAGCTGCTCCCAACCGTCCGGAGTCAATGAGACTATGGCTTTTCTAATTGGGGTATGTTGTGAGGTTGTTGGTAGCGGGGAGGGAAAGGAGACGGGAAACAGGAAAATGGGGATGTTTGAACTTGGCAATACAGATCTTGTAACAAAATATTTAGTAAACTAAAGCCATTTCAAGTTACGTTTCGATTCTGAATGGTGTTCTTTCACCAAGGCGACCCGTGCACAACGCGCCGCAAATGTACTATATATTATTTTAGTTGAAAATTTTGTGAAATAACACAAATTAATTAATAAAATTTACGGGCGCACGCCCGGATTTAACTCCGCGACCAGTGGATTCGTAACCACAGAACCACGTAGGCCGTCAAAAACACTGAAAACAATAATTAAAACTTGTCAAATAACTTTCCAAGTGCATATTCAAATTCGATCGACGTATGTCCCCTTTTCACGGACATTACCGTCGGAAGTGTATATATGGTATATATCCACCAATAAACACAATCCTAAGTGTGGTACTGTGTAGGCTGCTTCTACTCTATAAGGATCTCCAGGATTATTTTTTTTTATTTTATTTTTTAGCAATAATGATGTTCAAATTTAAATATCAGTAAGTAAGTTTTCATGGTTAAAATAATTTTCAAGGTTTCAATTCTTCAAAGCCCGTCAAAACCGTCCAAATCTACGGCCGGTCGGTTTTGATCAGTTTTGAGGTTAGAATGTCAAATGTCAAAACAAGGATGAGCTTTACCGTACCTAATTGTATATTCTATTAATGATAAACCATAACTAAACATATATGCCATTTTAGAAACTCGATTAATAATAATAATATTGAGCATTAACATTATCATAATATCCTTATTGATATTGATTTGATTATGAATACTTTAATTTCTTTCATAAATAATAGTTTTTTTTTATATTGAACGACAATTATATAGCTTAAAGTTACCCAAATTAAGGTAAAATTTTGTCAAAACTAAAAAAATACACTTTTAAAATACGAAACAAAATAGATTTTTTTTTTTCATACTAATCCAAAAACAAAATGTGCGCGTGACGTCAGCTGTTCCAAATGCAATGGTACCAACATAACAAGGTGTTTTGATGAGCTTTTTTTATTAACTTTAAAATAACGGTTTATGAATTCTACGTAAAATTATATATAATTAATATTTAATAATTGCTGATTTACATGAATATATAAAAACATTAGTTCCTTATTATACAACCTACATATATACAGTTATGCATGTCCAAGTTATATATCTTATCATAGCGGCATGTTCAAATATTTACCGAAATTGACAGACTAGAATAAGCGCATATTTTCACTTAATCTTCAAAGCAAGCAATGTGCAAATGCCAGGAATGCAAACCGAGGGATCCCGCAAATTCATCAACCTGTTAGCAGTTTCTACTTCCCATGGGTTTAAATTCAGCCAAGCCAGAATCACCTCGAAAAGTAAATATTATCTGTGTTTACGCCAGCGATGTTGATCATAGAATGCAGGGTAAACAGGAAATACGACTAGTTTGGAGAAAATGCTTACGTTTCTAATTTTTTTACGTTTTAATCATTGAAGAAGTATTGATGAATCTCAATGAAACGTAAAATAGAAAAAAAATTATCTTCGCAACTGGGACTCGAACCCATATATTTACTAATGCCGTCATTTTTATTGATCGCATATCCCGATTAAAGAATTATACACAATTAATTCCCATATTTTTGGCTGCTATCTTTTACATGATTTCTAAGTTCTACCCGAATATATTTGCGATCCAGATAGTGTTTCGGATATACCTATACGATTTTTATTTATATGGGATATCTGTTGACTTTTCTATAAGCCTAGAAAGAATATTCAATGTATTTTAATCACTTATTGAAGCTTATAAATCTTCTTATAATATTTAATCACTAAAGAAGACAATTTTAATAAATCTCAATATAAAATGAAACAGAAAAAGACACAGAAAATAAAAAAGCTTTTTTTTATATATTTACACCACGCTCTGAGGAAAATAATTTCCCTCAGGTCTATGTCATCATCGGTGATGCTGTGTGACACAGATACCGAAAAATTCATACAGCGGGCAGTCCTTTTTAAACATATTTTAACTTATCAATTCACACATTTACCTTGAACCACACACCAATTCATACTTATCATACTATTTATATGTTTGCAATGAACTGTAGGGTAGAATTGTTGCGTTCGCCCATGGGTTTAATATATTTATAAAATGTGCAACAATAACAAGTTTTAAGAAATTCATACTCAAATTTACCCCAAGTTCTACAACCATGTACTTTTATATTTAATGCCCTTGGAACAACAATTCGACACGGAAATGTCATGTAATAGTGAGCTCTGGAGAGTACTCATTTAGAATAATGAATTAGGAACTTCCGACTAGTGTCTCGCAGTGAATTGACTAACTTGCGCTCTGCGGTCCTAATATGGTCAAACACGATATCGACGGACCAGAAACCGGACTACGACGAAACAACTGAATAGGGAATACATTTTTTTAAATCATTGAATTAGGGTATACGGACTGCGAAACCGTATACAAGGTGTTCGGAGTTACTGACTGGTTGACTACAGGCAATTTGATTCCTGCACACAATATCTCCGGTGATTTTGTATCCGAGCCGTAATTATGGTGCCACGCATTAAATAATCGTAGGGTTGCAAGTCATAAGCTCAGGAATGAAGAATTAATTCCGTGTTAAATTAAGAATCATGTCAAGTTGGTCACGAGATTGAAATTATTCACTTAATTCATTCATTCAATATCGCCCATGTCTAGTAGGCATGTAGATTTTTAAAATGTGTACAAATTAATTTATGTTTGTATCCTTTTTGAATGGTAAAGGACCCACTCAATGTGGACAGAAACATTACTACGCGCGTAGAATGTACTGAACCGCATCGCACGTGTTTGCGGTAGGGTGTATCTAAGCTTCGGAAAGAAACATCCGAAACACGATGGCCTTTGAGACTTCAACCACAAAATCATAGGAAGTAGTGGGGTCGTTGCTACCCAGTGATTTTATTTGTATTATTTTTAGTGAGATTATTTACTATAATTTCTTAACAAGATAGTCACTTAGTGGCGTCATTATTAATAAATTAATTAAAAATTACTCTGTATTCACCACTTTATACATACAAATCAAAATACATTATTTTACATATGTATATTTAATACATGTATCATATATATCGATATGTATATATTAATAAAATGGTGAATACAAAATAATTTTTAACTAACTAACTAACTAACCATCACGCCATTTCCCCGCAGGGGTAGGCAGAGAGGACGGACCGCCAAACAACTCGATCTTGGCATACACTTCTTGCTTCATTCACATTCATACATCGTCTCATACATTCTCTTCTATTATTCCGACTTCTGACATGGCCCGACTCAAGTATTTGATTCACTTGATCATGCCATGTCTTCCTCGGACGTCCTCGGCTTCTTCTTCCATTCACATTCGCGTCATTTTTAATTAATAATAATAATATTTATTTGGAACACATGTTAATTAACAAAAATATTTAAGAAGGCTTAGACTGTCCAACTGGGAACAAATCCCGTTTTAGGACAGTCAAATTGATAAGTTTAGTTCATATTAATATACATATACATGAAATAATATAAAAGAATCCATACGGTAAAATAAAAAAAATAAAAACATAAATATATATTTTTTTGTTTTGTTTTTGTTTTTAAAGTATATTCTTTTTTATCATTTATTTCATTCATTTATTAGATTGTTTACAGTTTTCATGGATGTATTTGTCTTATTGATATTATTATTAATCATTAAGAAAAGCCAAATAGTTATATATATGTTATATCTCGATTTACGTTTAGTCTTAGAGAGGTTAATAATTTAAATGTGAAAAAGCAATAAATAAATGTAAAATCTATTAATAATATGTTACCTTCTTATTTTATAAGAATTTCCTTTCCGGGATGTGTTTTTTTCTAAATCCACCGGTAATTATAAATAATAAACAATGTTCATTTTTAAAAAAATATTATTATTAACTAGCTGATGTGCACCTGGCCTCGCTAGGGATTATTTTTTATTTTGGAATAAATTTATGGGGTTGTGAATTCTTGCTTGTCATTTGGGTGCCATAATTGATTTTACGGCCAAAGTAATGCCCTATTACTATCTCTAAACGTAGCAACCATTTGGAAATTGTGTTTAATTCAAAACATTTCTTTTTTCAAAATATATCTAAATAATAAAGTTCTTAAGTAGGTATCTACTTGTGTTCCATTTTGAAAATATTCTACCCAAAGAAACCTTCTTCTTTTGAATATGTAATCTGTGGTTAACCAGAGTGGTATATCTATGGGCTAATCTCAATACAACATGGGGGGTTTAATGTTTTTCATACTTTTTTAAAACGTTATAGCAGCAGTTTTACACATTGGATTTGATTTAAACTACTTTACAAACCTTCCCGGCACTAATAAGAACAAATTGTGCTATTTTCAGCGAAAACTACTCTCTAAACATTAAGTCCATTTTCAAAAGTTTGAAAATGGCCATAATCGCCGAAACAGCTGTTACAATAATAAAAACTAAAAATACTTGCAGAAATTAATAATAACATTATTAAATTTAATTTACATTAAATTTAAAAAAATATATTATAATTAAAAAAATTGTATATATTAAACGAGTTTTTAAAACTGGATTGTTTTTACGTAAGTATGAACATCTGTAAAAACCCAGTATAAATAAATCAATTATAATACATATTTAATAACAGTTAATTATGTTGCAGTTTTATGTAGGTTCATCTCAAGTGCACTTTAAAGTAAATAACCTAACTTAATCTGTAGTTTCAAGGTGAAGGCAACTTATTCTCAGCTTTCAATGAGTTTTAAAACATGAGATTTCAAATATGTGGTAATTTTTTTTTGTCATAATGTTGAGTCGAATGAATATTCATACATCTTCCGGGATTCCCTTATAGTTATAAATGTATATTTCTAAAGCATGACAGAAAAAAACTACAATCGGCGTACAAAGCAAGCGTTGCTAAGCGAGCAATCGCTGTGTACGCAGATACGAAGCGCAAACACGGCAATGATGGCGTGCATCTGTAGATAATGCAAGGATGACGTGCCATGACTGAAACAATGAACTGCAGTATTACATCGTGTGTGTGTCCATTATCGATAACACTGATCAATTAAATTGTAATATCAGGCTTCACCGGTCAGAAGCCGCGCGTTCCGCCCGTGGCGCGACCTCCGCCCCTATCGCTTCTCCTGCGCAGCCACGCGTGTAACTGAATACGTCCCCTGATATACGTCGGCATCACTTCTCTGTCAGGGGCGGATAGCGGCCAGCAACGAGCGGCTATTCAGTGGCAGGATAGCCGTAACCTGTAAGCCGCTTATTTGTCACCAAGTACCACTGACCGCATAAACCACCTGAAAGCAACACCTACCACTGGATGGCACGTCATCATTTAGTTCAATCAAAGAACCAGTTTTTTTTTTTTAAATGTGACAACATCACACTTATAGTTCTGACTACTGGCCTGATTGATTGATTGATTTTCGCCTCTAATCCAAAAATAAGTATTGTATGAAACAGGCCGCGTAGCCGTTCCTCTTACATCTTTCATGGTTTAATAATATTAATAATACTCGGATGACTTGTATAGCGTCGTTTTTGTGAAAAATCACCTCAAGGGCGCTGTACAAATACTACTTGCTAGGGTTTATCTTATTATGTACAAAAAGATACAGAAACATGATTACCTGGTAGGTCACGCCAGATTAAAACTTTAAATTATAAAGTTTTCGCATGAGAAAATATGATTTTGCACGCACCGAACACAATAGTAGAAAGCCCTGCATATTGCATGATATTGCAGCTACTCTTTAAATCCTATTTGTCATTGATATTATATTTATTAGAAGGTTATTGAGAAAAGCAGGGTAGGCATTTTTTTGAAAAATTATTATATTTGAGATTTTCGATAACAATTATTTACAGTTACAAATATGTATAATTATTTAGAATTTCGCGGACTATGAAAAGATTCAAACTTTTCTGTTAATTACTTTAGGTAGGTACTAACGGCTAGCTTCGCTATGTTAATAAGTATGCAACTGAACCATTTATGGATATGACTTTCCGAAGAGATGAGTTTTGCTTTGAGTTTTAATTAATCTTAGATCGCATAGCAGTTTATTCCAGGCTTTAGGGCCTGACACGCTGAAAGCTCGCTCACCAAACTTAGTGTCTCTTGTGCGCCTTGATTTCTTCAGTCTTCTGATAGCCGATGACGTCTTAAGAGTTGACTGTCGTGAATTGGAATTTTCAGAGATGCATAGTTCCTCACTGGTTTCTCTCAAGTCTTCTTATAAAACTATGATGCCAGTAGCGTACATTGTTCTGTGATCAAAATTATGTTTAGTTTTCCAACTGCGGGTATGAATTATCCATTAAATATATATTTAAAATATCTACTTTATTATCATCTTCCGTTGTTTACTGAAGAAAACTGAGATGATCACATAAGTTCCATCCCAAATTCGTGAAAAAAAAACATTTTGATCCGAAATTTGTCTTATTATTTTACTATCTTCTAAATGATTTTTTTGGTTCATTTTTATTTTCAGCCTTTATGAACTGCATTCCACTAAGTGTTCAAACTTCCTGTATGTATTGGACATACTCCTTCAGTTCACTGCGATTACTTCTGTTCGGTATTTCCATGAATAATAAAACCTGATATGTGATCAGTAGTGCAATAACATAATGACCGTGACTCTATCCAACATACTTTCACCTGAACATGCTCGTATAGCACTCCTTACAGCTCGGAACGGGGGTGGTGGAAGGGGGATACGTCGTTACCCATTTTCATTTACTGCTGCGAAGCTGTATACAGAATTCAGCTATTTTGGAGCGTATAAATCTCTATGCTCTTGATGCCTATATAAAACGGCGTAATCATAGATTATTCATTCTTTATGTCCCCGCATGTAGGACCAACCTGCTAAAGGTTTTCCCAGTGGGGCGGAGTGTATTGTTCCTGAACATAATCTCACAGGATATCGACATATTTTGCCTTAGTGATGAGAGATTCGAAAGGGAAATCCTATTGATTCTTGAAAGGGGCTCGCCTCATTGAGCCAATTTCCACCACTGTCAGCAATTTTGTTTTTTCTATAACTTTTTTATATCTTTATATGTACATATGAATCTCTTAACTAACTAACCATCTCGCCATTTTCACGTAGAGGTAGGCAGAGAGGACGGACCGCTAAACAATTCGATCTTGGCATGCACTTCTTGGTTCATTCCCATTCATACGTCGCTTCATGCATTCTCTTCTGTTATTTCGACTTCTGACATGGCCCGACTCAAGTATTTGATTCACATGATCGTGCCTTGTATTCCTCGGGCGGCCCCGGCTTCTTTTTCCATTCACATTTGCGTCATATATTCTTCTAACACTCCTTTCTTCGTTCATTCGCTGTACATACCCGAATCATCTAAGCGTTCCTTTCTTAAGCATAAGCATTACGCTTACATCAGCCTTGAATTCTTTACGAATCTCAACATTATTCACACGATAATACATTGTTTTACCACACATTCGCTTCCGAAATCTCATTTCTACGGCAATCAGTCTACTTTCATTACTCCTCTGTCAGTTCCATGCCTCATTGCCATGTTATCAGGGTTGATATCAGAACTCCATTATAGACTGTTGGCTTCGCTTCTTTGGACTCTTTTTTTATTAAAGCGAAGCGTTTTTTTTCTTTTCTCCTACATTCACCCTTCTTTCAATATCCCTATCAGACTTTCCATCTCTTGCAAACGTACTTTCCAAATGCACAAACTCATCAACCTGCTCCAAATATTCATCATCCACAACTATATTGCACACTATTAATGTACTCTCTCTTTCAAATATGACACTCACTGTTTAAAAATATATAATTATTTTAACTGTTATTATCATTATGAATAATTTATTAAAACATGTGTGTGTCATAAACGGTGAATGGAAACTTGAAGCAGATATCTCTCTTTCCAGAACAGTACCTCCAGCTGTGGAGGTTTTTATGAGCTTATCGTTGAACCATCGCAACGTCTATTTATAAGCGCACTGCAGCGATGGGAATTATGCAAAATAAAACCTTTGGAAGCACTAATATCGATACCAGAGAGAGTGCCGGTAATAATTTCCTATCGTCGGATAGAGTTCGGATCGGAACTAAGTATTTCGGAAAGTGGTGCAGGAGATATTCCATTTCCCGTCATGCTTCCGCCAAACACCGATCAGGTACTTGATAATATTTCATTCCATCGGATGAACCCGACCATTGCAATGGTTACTCGAGAAGTGGAGAAATTCAAAGTTATGCGCGAAACTGTTTCGTAATTAACCGTCTTAATTTAATTATTTTCGTGAATTCCATGGGATAAGGCGGCGATTACTCAGAGCATTATAGCTTGTGATATTTCAAATAGATTACGTCAAGTTTATGCCTTTAGGTATATCGCGAGATAACTTAATTCCTGACTTTTAATTCGGTATGGTTATTTCGAGATAGTCAAAAAGGTATTTATAAATAAATTAATTAAAAATTAATTAAATTAATATACACATATCAACATGTTTGGAAAGCGATGCTTTCTTTAATGTATTTATAAATAAATTAATTAAAAATTACTTTGTTAATATACACATATCAACATGTTTCGAAAGCGATGATTTCTTCATCAGGAATATATAGAACACAAAAAAAATAATAATGTTAAGTCATGGTCGAAGGGTAAGGCTCTCGACTACGAATCCGAAGGTCGCGGGTTCAAATCCCGGCGTGCGCAAGTAAATTTTATTTAATTAATTTGTGCTGTTTCACAATTCATTAATTTAAAAATAATATATAGTATATTTGCGCACGTTCCAGAGTGGAAGATACTCTCAGTATCGCCCTAGTAAATTGGTCGGTCCTAATAAAATTAAATAAAATTCTCGTGGTTATAAACAAAGTTATTGTTCTATTTTCATTAAATATGTCTAACCAAAAAGTGACTGCTTTCTATCAAAATATAGAAAAATACTACTTTTTAGAGTCATCCATATTGCAAATGAGGGCAAATATAAACAGCCACTGTCAATATAACCAAAATGCGGGTAGAATCATACAAAGGATTTACATTTTTGTGGAGTAAAAACAAATTGGATAAGAAAGGAAAATAGTTCGCCGCTCTGTTAAAACATTACTGCATAGTATTTTGTTGTTTCATCTCAGAACATTGTTGGACACAGAAAGATGTATAATGGTTTTGTGGCGTCATTATTAATATAATAAATCAGAATGAGTTTGTTTAAACCACTGTTTTTAATATATAAATATCTACACGTTTCGGAATGAATGAAGTATGCATGAAGAACGAGCTAATGATGAATGTAAGTAAGTCTAAAGTCATGGTGTTTGAAAGAGAGAGTACGAAAACAGTGTGCAATATAGTTGTGAATGACAAATACTTGAAGCAGGTCGATGAGTTTGTATATTTGGGAAGTATGTTTACGAGAGATGGAAAGACTGATAGGGATATTGAAAGAAGGGTGAATGCAGGAAACTCCATTAACGGAGGACTGAACGCGGTTGGCGCTAAACAAAGAAGCGAAGCTAGCAGTCCACAATGGAGTGCTGATACCAACCCTGATGTATGGCAGTGAGGCATGGAATTGGCAGAAGAAGGATGAAAGTAAACTGAATGCCGTAGAAATGAGATCTCTGAGACGAATCTGTGATAAAACCATGTATGATCGTGTGAAAATATTGAAATTCGTAAAGAATGCAAGGCTGATGTAAGCGTAATGAGTAAGATTAAGAAAGGGACGCTTAGATGGTTTGGGCATGTGGAGCGAATGAACGAAGAAAGGAGTGTAAGAATAATGTATGAAATGTAACGAATGTGAATGGAATAAGAAGCCGGGGACGCTCGAGGAAGACATGGCACGATCAAGTGAATCAAATACTTGAGTCGGGCTATGTCGGAAGTCGGAATAATAGAAGAGAATGTATGAGATGATGTATGAATGTGAATGAAGCAAGAAGTGTATGCCAAGATCGAGTTGTTTGGCGGTCCGTCCTCTCTGCCTCCCTTGCGGAGAAACGGCGTGATGGTCAGTTAGTTTTAGTTAGTTACACGTTTCGGAAGCAAAGCTACCGTCAATCGGATAAATAATATACAACACATTGTTTATATTAGTGTACCTTTGTTTGTGAATTGTGTTGATATTTTTATATTAAAAACAGTGGTATAATATTTAATAAATCAATGATAATTGCTTTTTTTAAAACCACTGTATTTCTTTTTGTGTCTATACTTGTCATTATTTTTAGTTGATAATTTTTTTATCTTGAAAAGGGAAGCTTTGCTCCTGAAACATGTAGATATTTACATGTTAAATAAAGTGGTTTTAAACAAAGTGAATGATTTAATAAAAGTTTTTCTTATTTATTATATAAAAATATCACCTTTTATTTAAATTTATTATAATATTGTACAAAAACTAGCAAGTTCTCATTGCGTTAAGAGAAAAGCAGAGAATAGAGATTTTATCTACAATAAATTAAAAGAAAACTGATGTCGCCAATTTACGTAAGACGGTTCGACACCTAGGCCCCAAAAAAGAAGTAATGAAAACATAAGTTTATTTCGGGTATACTGACACGCCCATAACACACTTCTATATATTTACCAATTCAGTGATCGAGTCAGAAACAATTCTACGCCATCCACCCACTATAAATAATTTCGCAGTGTAAAACGAATTATTAATAAGGATGATTTTCGTTTCTATTCAAGCGTTAATTTATTTGACGATTAAACTTTTGGTGAGTGAGAGAGGGAGGAATACTACTCGCTGTTCCCAGGCTTAAACATAAATAATAAATCCCATCAAATAACGAGGGTTCTTGCTATAATAAAGGAATATCTAATAAATTTACAAAATTAACTTTTTGCGCTTACCGAATAAAATATATTTAATACGTTACTAACTATTCGCTGCTCCCTCTTCGGGCTGAATCCATCGGCCTCATAATGCTGAGTGATACGTAACTCAATCTAATCAATAATACTCAATAATATTATCTTTTTTTTTAGTTCTCGATTTTAAACGCATTTTTTCCTCATAATATATAATTGTTCAGTCTATAATATTTGTTTTATTATATTGCTATACTACGTCAATATTACCCCTTTCCCTTCTGTTTTTGTATAATTGCACTTGGTATGAACTAAACTTGTCAATTTGACTGTCCTAAAACGGGATTTGTTCCCAGTTGGGCAGTAAAAGCTTTCTCACATTTTATTCATTAATAATGTGTGTTTAAAATAAATAAATCTATAGAATGTTCTTATTTCTGACAAACCAACTCATTTTTATGTTTCATTACAATCAGAACTGAGGGTGTATCTACATTTTTAATAAAATTAAAAACAACACAGTCTAAAAAATATTATTTGTCATTCGATCAATAACTACCTTTTCCGCAGTTTCCCCGCAGGGGTGGACCGCCACATAACTCTGTCTTGGCACAAACTACTCGTTTCATTCAAATTCGTACATATTGTATTATATTGACGATCTCCATGGTCGAGGGGTAAGGCTCTCGACTAAGAATCCGAAGGTCGCGGGTTCAAATCCCGAAGAGCGCAAGTAAATTTTATTTAATTAATATGTGCTGTTTCACAATTAATTCAATTAAAAATAATGTATAGTATATTTGGGCACGTTCCAAAGTGAAAGATACTCTCGGTATTGCCCATCATTCAGAATTGAAACGTTGCTTGAAATGCCTTTTAGCTGCGTTTGTTGACCAGGTCTGAATAGCCAGGTATTTTCCCCCACCTTCCCCTTCCCCTTCTCATTCCCCTCATAATACCTTCAGCCTCACAACATTCCCCAATTAGGGATGCAATAGTCCCGCTGGCTCCAGACGGGTGGGAGCAGTTGAGACTCTTGTATCTTGCGGTATTCATATAAAAATAAAAAAATAAAACACTTTACTTATATTCTGACTCTTGACATGAACCCACCCAAATGTTTGATATCTTGAAGAAACACATGTCGTAGGATGGAGGAAACACAGATGCCGGCATATCATTCCACAGCTGAGCTGTTGAACATAAGAACGAGTCGTAGAAGCGACCCGTTCTCATGTGATAAATGTCAATGCATTCTTTGGCGTGTTTCCCGACTACGCACCGATGCCGAAGGGATCAATGACGCTAGTTCCACAGAGCATCTTCCATTAAAATACCTCTAGAACAAGGACAGCATTCCCACCTGACGTCTGTGCTCCAAAGATTTTTTAAAAAAATTTACGTATATTATTATAAATATTCTTAAAAAACTTTTTTTTAAATGTATACATCTTGGCATAATTAACTCTAAAGACAACCTAAAGTGGAACGAAACACATCATGTTTTTGTTATTTGACTCAAAAGACTATCAATCCGATTTCTTCAGAGGATTTTTTTGTGTTTTCTTACCCAGATAGTAAAACCTAAAAAGAGTTATTTTATTTATTTATGAAACATGTGGATGCATTCATTGCAATAATATAGTTAACATTTTATATAACATAACTTAATACTACCTTCCATTTACCCACGCACTGGCCTTGCCTAGGTGGATTTTTTTTTGTTTTATATACATTACACGTAAGTTTATGTACATGTGTTCAGATGTATATATAAGTTAATATTAAAAACAAACAAAAAAATGTTTATAACCTTTTTTATGTAAATGAATGTATCAAAAAATTTATAAATAAAATTTTTAAAAAGGATTTGCTTGTGGATGGAAGAGCAGTGTACATTAATTTGCTATTAATTAAATCATATTTATGGTACATGTATAAGCATTAATTATTGATATAATATTATGTGCAGTCTAAAGTACATTGTAGTTTGATTATGAAAAATATGTAGACATATATATATATATATAAGTAAATGTGGTGTCTACAGACATTTGTATTAAGTGTGAGTATATTGTATCGTAGAAAAGATAATGTAATTAAAAATAAATACATAATATGTGTATATTTAGAATATTTTTGTGGTTGTGAGAAAAATTATTTTAAAAAAAAGTTTCCTTCGTGATCATAGTGGTGAGAAAAAGAAGTGTTTATTTTTTGGTGTGAAAATATATTTTTAAGTCTAGTACGATTTTCCGTTATGAATGAATATTCATATTTTTCTTTTATAAATTGTATGATTGAATTTTTCACAAATAAGTCCTTGAATGTAGGAACATTAAATACTTCGAATAGACGATCTATTTGGGTAGTCTTCTGTTTTTTTCAGTATAATTTTTATTATGATTTTCAGAACAATTTCTATGGGATCTGACTAGTTTTGTAAGCTGATTCCCAGCTGATTATCGCATATTGCAGAATAGACTGTACTAACGCGTAATACATTAAGCATAGATTTTTCGTTGACAAGAAACTTCTGATTCGTAAAAATGTATGAATTAATTTTCTAATTCTTTTTATAGTATGATGGATGTGATCCTTCCATTCTAGGTTTTTATCAAGAATTATTCATAGATATGTAATTTTGTCATTATTAATATCATTAATAAAGAATACAAGGCTGATGTAAGTGTCATGAGCAAGATTAAGAAAGGGACGCTTAGATGGTTTGGGCATGTAGAGCGAATGAACGAAGAAAGGAGTATATGAAGAATATATGACGCGAATGTGAATGGTAGATTAAGCAGGGGACGCCCGAGGAAGACATGGCACGATCAAGTGAATCAAATACTTGAGTCGGACCATGTCGGAAGTCGGAATAATAGAAGAGAATGTAATAGACGATGTATGAATGTGAATGAAGCAAGAAGTGTATGCCAAGATCGAATTGTTTGGCGGTCCGTCCTCTATGCCTACCCCTGCGGGGAAACGGCGTGATGGTTAGTTAGTTAGTTAGTTTGGTAATTTTTTCGGTTTTTTTTTCACAAATGAGTATTTTATGAGATTTCAGAAATGAGGATGCATGAAGCATTGTTCTCATTTGGTATTTATTTGAAAACCTTTAATAAATTTCGATAGTTCCAGTATTTGAACAAATTACCGACAGTTGAAGGTGAAGGCACTTCATGATGAAGTGCAACGATCAAAATTACGCATTATAATGCATTCATAACAAATATTATGAACTCTGGTTAAATGCTTTTGTAGTTTACAGATTGGACTATAGCAATAGTTTGTATACTGGTCTGCCCTATGTACATTTGAACAGACTGCAAGGAGTGTTCAACACAGCAACTCGTCTAGTATGCGGTGCCACCAAATATTGTCACATCGCTCCTCTTCGACGGGATTGCCCATACCGGCTTCAAGTCACAGAAAGAGTTCAGTAAAAATTAGTCTTATAGTATATTGAGGCATTGAACGGGCTGGCACCATCATGCTCGACTGATCTTTGCACGAGGGATAATCGTACTCAGAGGAAACTCAAGCTCAGGTCGGCCAAGTCTGATGCGTTGAACAGACTGCTTGAACCCTCTCGTACGAATGCTGCTAAATCTGGGGACAGAGCTTTCAATGTTCTAGGTCCACATTTTTTTTACTTATTTTTATTCATGTATTAATATTTACTTATTATTATTTACTCACTACTTCTTGTTAACAAAAATAATGTCACCCTGTGATTGTGGCTAAATAGAAGACAGATACTTTATGGTAGTTATTTGGGCTACAATGAAATTATTATATTATTGCTATAAATGTACGCCACACTTAAAAATTTACTATTGATTATATAGTTTTTCACAGTCTGAATAACTTTAGAGTAATTTAAAAAAAAAATTATATATCGTTTCACTGAAATTGTATAGCCGCTCATCTCAACACAGAATTGTCCTAGTGAGATGAGTGGCTAATGGGTTTTTTTTAACCAATATGGTGCGATTGAATTTAACCGCCCTACCCATACGACCGTACGTTATCGCCCGAACGCAACAAGCCGTATCCCGTACGTCAGGAACAAAAAAACTATACCCGAAACTCACAAAACATTCGTATATGTCAAGTTTGTTCCTGCGGCATCACGTTTAGTATTTCGAGGTCAGTCGAAGCTAACGGATGTGTTCGCGTATTTTCGTCTCTCCCATACAAGTTGGTGTATTGTAAACAGGTATTGTTATTGCAAAATCTAATTTAAAAAACTGATGTTTTTTAACCTACTTTTTGAATAATAACCCAAAGGACGGGCGGTTAAAAATAGAAGCGATTATACAAAATACGTATCTATAAAGCTATTTTGGTTTAATCCATTTAGCATTGGATTTATTCATCAGTACTCCAATCACGTAGCACGTGTTCACGTTGGAAAGCTTCACATTCTGGCGGTCTTTGTGGTGCCGTAAGCCGTAACATCAACCGATACCCACCGGCGCTTGGCGCCACAATGGAGGTGCCAGATCGAATATTTCAATACGTTTAGTTTGTTCATACAATATCATCAAGTAATTAATATCTACGCCCGCAGAATTAATAATTCGCAAATGTCTGTGTTGCTTCTGAAAATATTTCAACACGAAAAAATACATTTGTTTTATATTTGTGCTTTTTTTTAATAAGGTTTTGGTAGCAAATTATCTTATCAATGAACTTTTTTAATGTTGTGAAGTGTGGAATTGTTAAAAATGACAGTTTAAATATTAAAAAAAAAATAACCTTTATCATTAAAATTGGTCCCTGATAGACCACGAGTTGACATCGTTATCTTTTTCTTTTCTGTGTCTTTTCGGTTTCAAGTTTTATTTTGAGATTTGTTAATATTATCTTCAATGATTAAAAACAAATATGTGTGTTTATCTCACTTCGAACCCTCGAACGGTGAGCTCTGGCATCATATGATATTTGATTACACGCGTAGCTTTATCAAAATACTCTTTTGCTATTGTAATAAATATTTATTATCTGTCTAAATAATTTAGGCAGTGCCCGAGCAGCGAAGTTTTAAATTTTAATACAATCCTCATAGCTTCTTTAAAATATATATATGAGCAAAAGGGGAGAAAATAAGTCAGGTAATATTAATTTTTAGAATATATTTCACTGAAAATCTATTGAAATATATTGAAAAAAAAAAACAGTTTCGCCAACTCGCACCGATAAAGGTACTGGTGTAGCATGTTGCCAATTCAATTTATGGTAAAAGCGATGTATGGAAGCTGTGGGTATTATGATATCTCTATGGTATTTGCTACCTGCAAAGTTCGTTTGCAACTGAAGTGTCAAGTGTAGTTTCATTAGTTATAAAATCACATAGAGATGGCGAGGGAGTGCCTTGTGCGAATGTTGTTGATTGTGATTGTGATGAAAAAGTTTGTCGTTATTTTGTAATCATATTCTGCAACGACCGTCAAAGGAAGATCCACCCTTTGTATGCTCAACGTGGTTCATGTAACATGTTGATTAATTTCTATCTCGCGGATCTTTTTTATCGTGTGAATGATCCAATAGTAATGTCGTATGGGTCCGAAATATGTATTTTTATTAAATAGTTTTTCGAATTTATTTTATTCGAAGACTGTTCCGTGAGTCTAAAATATATATCTTCGTTAAATGGTTTTTCTGAATTTGCTTATCCGAAGTATAATTTTTGGTTCCATGCCAAAACAAAATACTGAATAAAAAAAATATACCTAACCTAACCTGTTATTTCACCACGGTCTGTTTTGTTATATCCGGTTACCTTGTTTTGTACACATCATAGGACATCTCAGCATAACTTTCGGATGGTGAGCTCTGGCGTCATAAAATTTGTACATCTTTTTCTGACGCTTTCGAGATCATTCTTAACTCGCAATATAATTTCCATAGTGAGCTATGTAACTCTGTGAAATACCGATTTAACTACACAAATTTAAGACGACACTGTTGTCGGATTCTTGGACCAAAAAGGGTTGTTTTTATAATTAACTAAGAATGCAGTTAGTAAATATTTCGGTTAAACTGACCTCGTGAATAATATTGTAACAAGGGTCAAATTTTGATTATGCCTTCGGAGGGCGAAACGGATGTCGGGTGAATATACTATTAAATAACTAGAACCGTATTTATCTATAAAATTTGTATATTGTGACAAAAATTGAAAAAAAAATTGTGTGTAGATATTATGTTCATATTAGAATACATGTAACAAATGTACGTGTGTTCTATTTTAAGTTAAATAAATAAATATAAATGTAAAACTACCTAGATGATTATTGTTCAGCCCTCACTTAATGTTAAAATACCTATATACCAATACAGCTTCGAGATTGGTACACCCCTGATGATATTGATATATTTATGAGTCTTAATTATTATTTAACGTAACTTTTAAATAACCATCGGCACCAAATATGCTCTTCAAAATAAACACTTGTTTTACTGAATCATGCTTTTCATTTATAATTCTAAGCTTTAGTAACTCTTGTGGTTACAGTACGTAGTAGTAACTACCAAGCTAAGTTATTTTTATTGTTTCCCCGCCGCACCGAATAGGCTCCATTCGGTGACCCAGTACCGCGACTTCTAATCTTCTACTATTATTCGTAGGTCTAATGCCAATGTCGCGAATCTGCAAAAACATCATCTTGAGATATTGAGGTGTGAAGTCTATAAGCTGGCATCAAAAATCCATAAATATTGTTAAAAATCCAATTTCAAATAATAATAATAATAATAATATTTATTTGAAACACATATTATTTTACAGAAATATTTCAGAAAGGTTTGACTGTCCAACTAGGAGCAAATCCCGTTTTAGGACAGTCAAATTGATAAGATTAGTTCATATTAATATACATACACATAAAAGAATATAAAACATCCATAAAGTAAATTTAAGAAAAAAAAAAATTGTGTTTTTTTTTTTTTTTAAGTATGTTGCATTTTTTAAATTAGTCTAGAATAATAATGAATTTCAAATGAGATGGAAAAGTTTAAAATATAAAATATGAAAGTTTAAAGAATATAAGTTAAAGGTGTAATATGCATTTTTTAGTTTACTGTAGAGAAATAATAAATTACATATGAGATGTAAAAGTGTATAGTGAGAGTAAAAGTTTAAAGTATAAGATACTAAAGTATGATATGCATTTTTAAATTAGTGAAGAGTAATAAAGAATTAAAATTGAGATGTACAGGTATAAAATATAAAGTATAATAGTTTTAAAAATAAAAGATTAAGTATGATATGCTTTTTTTTACAATAAATTTAGTGTGTAGTAATAACGAATTACATATGAGATGTAAAAGTTTATAGTATAGAGTATAAAAGTTTAAAGTGCATTTGCATTTTTTTTTGATTTAGTGTATAGTAGTGATGAATTACATAAGAAGGTTTTATAAAAATTGTACATACATATTAATGAGCATATGTTCGCTTTTGACCCTCCCTAAATCGAGAAGCCATACATTGATCAGTTTACGCAGGACGTTTGTACTTTTCATTTTCCATGTATCGGGTATTATGTTGAACAATTTTGGTCCTAAGTATGAAAATTGTCTTTGAGCAAGGGATGTCATGGTTTTTGTTGAAACTATTGGATTACTTCTCGAGTGTCTGGTGTCGTGAAATGTCTTAATACTTATCAAATCGATAGATCTGATGGAAATTAAAATAAACCGTCTTTTGATAACAGTTCAAGTATCTCAAACATCAGTATTGGGAAATTATGCTTTTGAAATTCGCGACTTTGGTATTGAAGCGACGATATAAAGAAGAACGGCTCGGGCGGGATACAAATCCATAGTTTTATTCCGAGCTAGATGAAATTTTGTACTTTGGCGTTCAAATTAAGAGGAAAATTACTGGGTAGAAGTAGGGGTGGGGGTCACACAATCATTCATAACTCCGGGCAACGCTGTGGACTTCAGCTAGAATTTTATAAATTCAGTTAACAAATAGTGGATTCGTATTTAATAATTCAACCTATAATATTTTTGTCGTTTAGTCATAGGCATAATGAAGACCACAAAGATGAGACTCATCCGGGTGCTGATTTTTTTTCCACATATCTTTACGGTGTGGAAACATGGACATTCAGAGCCAAAGAACGGAAGCTGATAGACGCTCTTAAAATGTGGTACAGGAGGAAAATTCTCAGGATTCTATGGACAGCTAGGCGCTCAAACACATCATTTCTGGAAAGGCTTGGCATCTCAGATTCTTTGGACGTATTGCTCGCCAAACTGATAACTCCAACCTGCAGAAGCTCATGGTCACTGGCGAAGTGGAAGGCAGGAGAAGCAGAGGAAGGTCACCGATGCGTTGGAGTGAACGAATTTCGCAGGCGTCCGGAACGTCGGTGTCCGCAGCTCTTCACGCAGTGAAGAATCGCGAGGAGTGGAAAAGACTTGTACACTTGTGGAGGTCACGATACTCAGTAATGAGAAAGCGACCCAAGAAGAAAATTCGACTAGTTTTAATACCCCCTTTCACCAAGTAATAGTCAGAAATACATATATAGTCCCAGTTGTTACAAATGCTGGAGTCAACCATGTAAACCCCGCATTTAGAACTTTTATGTACATATTACAATTTTTTCTTGCACTTAAAAAAACATATGTAATTTTTTTAAATAATCTATATTCAGATGATTAGTTGAAAAATAAAGTGTGGTTCTGTTATCTAATATGTTATAGGTATCTAAAAATTCACAGCGTTTCTTCAAATGCTACTTAAGTCAGTTGTCTTTAGATTTTTGCTGTATTCCAAATAGGATTGTCTTATTATAATAAATATTTTTAAAACGATTTCTTACGCCCTAAGCGTTATCTTATATAGCTCGCTTCCTCTGTCTTCCATATTAACATATCTTATTTTCAAGTAATGTTCAGTTTTTGATCGAAGGGTATAGAAATTTCTTACTTCTCCAAACACATTTAATAATGTCACCATTAGTGTGTCGGATGTTTTCGCTTCTTCCGCGATAATTGTTATTATAAAATTATTTATTAAATTATATTGTCAGCTCTTGTACGGGGCCAGTGCCAAGCGGAAAATAAATATTTGATTTTCGTAACTGGTCCGGCTTCCCTATTCAGAAGAAACGTTGTCCTTTTGTTCAAACTTACGCAAATATATTGTGCAGGTGGCGGGGAGTGTCCCGTCACTGCTAGCTATGAATGACAAAATAAAACGAAAGAGCGAGGCAACGCGATGCGAGGGAGACGGATGTTGTCGGATAAACTTTCGCGACATAACCACCACGGAAATGTGCCGATATCATCGCGAAAAACCAACCAGAGCGCTCGGGATAGCGCCTAGCTGGGCAAACTAGCCCCGAAAAACACTTCTCTACCTCGACTGCCCCATCTCGCACTGCTTCTACCGACTTGCCTTCTTCTTTATTCTGACTATTGCTAACCCTGGACCCTTCCCAGACTACCACTACTCACTGGACCCAGACCCTCACATCAACCACGGACAAGGCCTGCAGAGCATTCGCCGGAATTTCTAATTTGTGCAAAGGGACTTTGCACTAATAATAGTGCACGGCACTAATTGGGAATTATTGCACAGAAGTGTATATTGTGCAAATTCAAAGCCGTCAATTTGTCGGTGTCTCCCTCCCCTCCAGCCCTCTCCGCAAATCGGAATTAGCTGCCCCTACAGATCGCCTGTGTGCTATTACGTCTGGTACAATTAAAGATGGCAAAGAAAGTGTATATGTACAAGTAAATGAGGTACCTAATATGTTATAACGCTTTAAACATGAATTCTAAACAGCTTTAACTGAGGGGTTACGACCGAAAACCACCGGTCTTAAATATTGAACGACCATAATATTATTAATTGCTTTCGCAATTCAGATTCACGGGACAGTGGGTGCACAGGTTGAACCTCTCAGGTTCTACTCACTAGCGACCAGCCTGCAGAGTTGCAGGTCGTCAGGCGATATGAACCACGTAAGCACTCGTAAGAGGCGTATATACCTGGCGGAGGAACAATAGCAGAAGCCAAGTTGTTATTTCAATATGTAAAAAAAAAAATTATATAGTTTTAGTAATTGACAAAAAGGTCACTGCTCAGCTATACATTCCGGATCCCGACATGCAGCTGGTTTTCAGCAGTGCTTCTATAAATTATACAAAGTTACGCTTAAATAAAATAAAAAACTGTATTTCTTTTTTAATTAATAGTTTTATGAAATAACAGAAAATAATTATATTGGAAAATTTACTTGATTTGAACCCGCAACCTCCGGATTGGTAGCCGAGGATCGTAACCACTCAGCTACGAAGACAAAACGTTTTTGTTAATTACGGTCAATGGTTATTATTCCGCCTGTAGCATGGGAATCAAAAATATTTAACGTAAATTTGTACTTCATATCGGTAGGTACAGATCACACTTCTATGAAGTATCTGCTCAGTGGAAGAGACCTGCTTCTATCTCACGTCGCTTACAGCTGAAAAAGGAATATTTCCAGGTAGGGTCACTCCCCTCCGGGGACATTAAAATCCATGTTTTGGTCTATCTCTCCCCGGGAATCTTGTTAGAGACGGGCGCCTATTGTCCAGACTCTAAGCTGTTCTCAAACAAATTATTAAGTACCTACCTAATAACTACCTTATTCTTCTCCTAGTCCTACCCAATTTATTCTGCGCGCCTCAAACCGATAGCACGGAATAAACCATTTAAAACTATTCGTATTCATTTGAACTAGAATAGTTAATTCGCGGAGAAGTTTTCAGATCTCAGCTACTACTGCTGAATAATATCTACTTGGTAATTAGCCAAGCGGCAACTTTAAGAAATATGCTTAATCTAATTTAAAAAGCGAAAAACTGCTCGAAAGCAAGAAAAACTTTTGAACGGTGAGCTGAAATGATGCCGTGTAGTAACTCATCTAACTATCTCAAAAAGGACAAAATGGTTATCACTCCTTATAATCATAATACCAGAGCAAAGCAACTAGACAAGCTAAATGTACCTAAGTGCAATACTACTTTTGGACAAAGAAGCTCTGAATTTTTAGCCGTAAAATTATACAACAAACTCCCACTTGGTATCAAACAAAGTAATTCAATCAATAATTTCATTATATCCAAGAAGAACTGACTAGTAATCTTAAAACAACGTCATAGAAGTTACTGGAAATACCTACCCAAATTTTGAAGTTGAAATATAGAAGTAGCTGAAACCCCCTTACCTAAAACCTAGTTATAGATATACAGGATATCATAGTAATAATAATAATAAGAGTAAGTTTTTATAGCGCAGTTTTGTGAAGGTTCACCTCAAGTGCGCTTTCTACTAACTAACCTAACCTAATATAATTGTATAATAACAGATATACTACATAGTATATCTGTTATCATAATATATATATATATCCAAATTAAAACTATGACATAAAATATTCAAGAGCAGATATTATAGTACAACAATTTAGAAACTAAGGTTGTAAATAATCAAATATCACGTAGGTACAACTAACAACAGAGCAAGAGAAAATTGTATGACATTATATGCATGGTTCTTCACTGGATACTAAGAGAATTAAATAACAAGGGGAGAAAAACGCAACTAAATAAGCTATGGAAGATTAAAAGAAAAAGTGTCCTGAAATTCTGTTTCTACGTACATGAATTTATGTTTTTTTATCGGATAGGATTTTTTTAATATATTTGTTTTTAATACCCGCTTGAACTCTGCTAAATTCCGGATATTAGCAATATTTGGGGGAAGGTTATTCCAGATGATCGGGCCGGAAATACGAAAAGCGCGATCATAGTACACGGGTTTATTTGACCGAGAGGGTTCAACTAATCGGTTAGCGGCATTCAAATCTGCTGACCTCAAAGAAAGCTGTCTATCACCTGGGTTTTGTCGGAAACAGTTCAGATATATAGGCTTGTGCCTTTCCCTGGAATGCTTTGAAGGCTGTTAAGCAAATAGTAAGGAGGACTATTAAAAAAATTCTATAAAATACTTATTTTTTATATTTATATCTTACATTGAAATGTCAAAATTGTACAAAACTTTATTAAAAAAAAAAACTACTACCTGCCTTGAAAAATGTCATTTATAGAACAACAATATAGAGATTTAGTTCTTTTTGTAATGCCCAGGCCAAAGTAACCACATTCTGCCCTCAACGTAATTTCCGTTGTGAAATACGGTGTTTTTAAAAATGCTTTGAAATGTGGGGAAAGGTTTTGGTAGATAAACGTTCGTTTAAAAATAGGAATCAAAAATGGATGTCACATGACAATATATTTTTTAACAATCTTTTAAAAAAATATTAGGAATAACCTCATTGTAATATTTAATTATTGAAGAAGATAATATTAATAATTCTCAATGAATTATGAAACAGATAAAGTCACAGAAAAATAACAAAGGTAAAGGTCGCAAATGGAGATTGAACCCAGATCATCTAGTTTTACCGGGAACAACACTACAAAGCAAGATTGCAAAGTTTCATCCAGAACTCAATTGCAATCGGAACTCGGAGTCTCGGATATACCTACCCGATTTTATTTATATGATACATCTATTGACTTATTGTACAAGTCTGGAAAGAAATATTCAATTTATTTTTTATAACTTATTGAAGTTTGTAAACCTCATTGTAATATTTTAATCATTGAAGAAGATAATATTAACACATCCCAAATGAACCACGAAACCGAAAAAACAACAGAAATTAAAAAGTTTTCAGTCCCAGATGCGACTGAAATCTAAGCGGTTACCCCGGATAGGTAGAAATCTTTTTAATTTCTGTTGTTTTTTCGGTTTCGTGGTTCATTTGGGATGTGGTAATATTTTCTTCTTAAATGATTAAAATAAAATAATAGATTCTAGGTTCTTAGTTTGGGTTTTTTTTCCCAACAAAAGCCAAATTAAGAACCTATGTCTTAAATATCCATTTTATGCACTTTTCACAAATGTCATTTCATACTAACATTAAATATGGCGTCAATTATGCTTCAATATTTACGCGTTCTTATATAAAAAAAAGTAAAAAATGAAGTGCATTATTCTGTATTTCTGAAAATGCAAATATTTTTTATTTATTTCCATGAATGTAAAAGTGTTTTTCTTTTTAAAAAATCGTGAGTTTTTCTACAGAATTCCGACTAGATATATTTACCGTCACTTTTACCGCTAATAATGAAGGCATTTAAATACTGTCAAGCTATCTGTAACTCGGGAACGCCGGTCTCCGTTTTTTATAAAAAACCTTAAAAAAAAATTCTGAATAATTTTCGACATGTTAAATGACGTATGTATGTGTATCATTTGTGCGTACATCACATATTTGAGTGTGTGTATTTGTTCTAATTCAACTTAATAGTGTGCGAATGATTTGGCGGATGTAATTATAACGGTATGTGTTAACGCACTCAACTGCGGCGGAGTATCAAAACGATCTTACACCGAATTAACTCCTGTGACCGAATACATTACGCCTTTCTGCTAAAAACGCATTTGAGTATGCTAACAGTCGGCTCGCCCATATTGCACGATGTTAATCCGTGTGAAATATGTTGCAATTTACTCCTATGTACAACAATACAATGGTTTATGTATAACAACATTGTTTATTACTATTTAATGATTATTATTTACTTATTATTATTTACCTATTATTATTTACTCACTACTTCTTGTTAACAAAAATATGGTCAACCTATGATCGTGGATAATTGGAACACAGATACTTTATGATAGTTATTTGGGTTACAATGAATTTATTATTGTTGTAATCTATAAACGTACGGCCCAACTTAAAGATTTACTGTGGATTTTATAGTTGTTTATAGTCTGAATAACTTTGGTGTTATTTAAAAAAAATATATTATTATATATCGTTTCACTAAAATTGTAAAGCCGCTCATCTCAACACAGGACCGTCCTAGTGAGATGAGTGCATAATGTTTATGATTTTTAAATTTAAGAAAAAATAAATGAGAAATGAATATGTATACAGAAACGTGTGGGAAGTGGTAGCAGAATGAAATAAAGAACAAATATTGGGAATTGTTTTATCGCGGGTTTTTTGAAGAATTTTGAACGCTGAAATGTATATTGTTACATATCTAATAATAGTATACCATTTATAAAACTGTTTGGCTTCAAAATAACACCAGACTGCTGATTTTTTAAATAAATGAATAACAATTACTTTATAAATAAATAAATTAAAAATTACTTTCTAACCACCACTTTATTAATGTATACATATCAACATGTTTCGAAAGCGATGCTTTCCTCATCAGGAATATACAAAATACTAAAAAATAATAATTTCAAGTATAGACGAATGATATACATAGAACACGATATTGTAAGAATAGACAAAATATAAACATTAACAAAAATTGATTAAAGTAGGTAAGTAATTAATAAAAAATTCTAATAAAGTTATTATAAAACATCGAATAACAAATTTATATTAGAAATTAAAAAAAATAAATAACTTTTACTGTTAATATTAATATGAAAATAATTGAGAGTTAGACATTAAAAAGAAGATTATCAATTATATTTAATTGACTTTAATTACATTAATTGATTTAATGCTTTTCCATTGTTGCCTACCTCTAATATTTTGTTATGTATTCTCTCTATTTCACTCTATTGTATTCTGAAACTATATATAACCGATAACTCTGTATTTTTATTTAGTTATTATATTTGCCCTGGCGAAACTTGAGCCAAGCGAAACCGGTTGGCGAAAAATAAAATGTATTCGTGGTTTATAACAAAGTTTTTGTATTATTTAATATGATGTCAAACCACAATGTGATTTCTTCTTAAGAAAATATTATATAAGTTATTCTAATATTTAAGAACGATAATATGAATCTTTGAATGACATTTATTAACGTAAATACGTAGGTCACTGTAATATCCAAGTACGCTTCGAATTATTACCAACGTATGCTCCGAATGGGACAACTAACCGAGCCACACCAGGAAGAGGCTGGTTGGTTGGCTGATGTTCCGCGGATCGCTGCGGCCGAGGGGTGATTGCAGTACGCATGCCTTGAGCACGGGGCCCGAGCCGGTATCGATTCGCAACAGCAACTCGCAATGCCCATGCCAGCCCAATTGGGACGAATGATACCCAAGCATCATACTGCTAGAATGATGAGATGGGAATAAAATATAATAATATTAATCTCTGTATTTTAAAATGAATATTTATCTGAGTGCCTTTCTGCCTCTGATTTTCTCAAAAATTACTCGACCGGTTTCGCCGAAAACAACACAGTGTGTTTTTATTAGTGTCGGGAAGGTTTAGAGGCTAGTTTTAATGAAATCTGTTATGTAAAACTGTTTCCATATCGTTTTAAAATTATATTGAGGTTAGCCCATAGATATATCACTCAAGTTAGCCACAGATACATATTCAAAAGAGGGTTTGTTTGGGTGGAATATTTTCAAAATGGAAAACACAAGTAGGCTCCTATTTAAAAACTTTTTTCATTTCAATATATTTCGAAAATTTTTTTTAAATAATATATCCAAATGGATGTTTTTTGTTGTTTCTTTGTTTAGAGATAGTAGATCGCTGTCAAATCAATTATGGCACCCAAGCGATGAGCAAGAATTTACAACTTCATAACTTTATTTAAAAAAAATAATAATAATCCCGAGCAAGGCCGGGTACACATCTGCTAGTTATACATAAAATATGTGGAGTTTAGGAAGATTTTTGATGTATTTATCTATTTAGGCAGGTTGTACCTAAGTGACATGTGTCTTCCCCTTTTTTTGGATCAAGGATTTTTTTTTTTTTATCCAGGCTTTCCTATCGTTGATGTGTGTATACAAAGTAAATTAAAAGGTAAATATTAATATCTTTGACGTTTTCGATTATTTAACCACTTATTGATACGTATTTTTTAATTTTGGTGATAGCGTTTCCAAAATTGGGGTAAATTGTAAAAGCAGGAAGAGGAAAGAGGTTTCCAGAGTGAATAGCCAGGTATTACTTCACGTTCTTTTCCCCATCTCTTACCTCTCCCCATACCATTCAGTCTCACAATATACTACAGTATAACATAGACAATGGAATGTCGACTGAAGCCAGGGCATTGAATTTTTTTGTACCAGTCTAAATAATTTTTGTAATGTTTTACGAAAATAATCTTAGAGAATATTATAATTTCTTCAAATGCTTGATAACTTTGTGGCATCATTATTAATTATATAATTGAAAATACACTTTCGTATATACCACTTTACTTAAAATATATAAATATTTTAAGTAAAGTGGTATATACAAAAGTGTATTTTCAATTATATAATTAGAGAATATTATTTAGATCCTATATCTTTGACTGTACCAAAACCTTTTTAAAGCTTTGACTTGAATGTTCTCTCAAATGTATATTGTTGTCGTATTTTTGTCATTGCTTCATTCATGTATTATGCATGTGCTGCTATTTTTCTGTAGCTTGTGTTGTATAATTGGATAAAAGACCGTTAAAAAAAAATACCCCCAATTAGGGATGCTAGTCTCACTGGGTTCGGTTAGTAGTTGGGACTCTTATGCGGTATTTATATAAAAAATCTTTTCTTCTAGGGTTAAACGACGTGTAATATCAATATAATTGGCTATAGATATATTTGCGTTTCTGCTTTCGATTAAATTTCACGACTGTTATGCTTGACGGAAAATCAAAATTAAATCAAATGCTGACATGGGCCGAGATTTGGCATTCAACAGATGTGATGGAAGTTGGAACATTCCAAACTTAATAGTTTATTTTGGAAGGAGAAGGTTCGGTTTCAAAAAGCAATATAATTCTATAAATGTAGGGGGAGTGTGTCATCTCGGTATCCAAAAGGCAAGATATCGTTTTGCCGTAATGTGAACTGTGAAAAGTGTGAGCAACTTACATGTGTAGGAATGTCTGTACAGTGCGTCTTCGCTGTGTGAAATGGTAGATGATTTACCTGAAACAAAATAAAATAAATTCATCAAGATACAATATAACAAGTCATCGGGGGTTAAAACGTATAAAATGTTCAGTATCGCCAAAGGGGGGAATGTTATCAAGCGGAAGGAAATAAGAGGGGTTAGATTAGGGGATGAAGAAGGCTGGAAAGTATTATATTTTTATTTAGGCTTTAGCCTTTTCAAGCAAAAGCACACACTTTTGATTTAGTCAATCGATTCACTTTATTCGTTTTCTTATTTGTTTGTTACGTAAGTAACGAGTTTTATTTTTTCCCATCCGTCTGAAGCCAGTGAGAATATGGCATCCCTATTTTGGGTATTTTGTCTGGTTGAAGGTAGTGGTTAGGGGAAGGAGCTGGGGAGAATAAGGTGGAGAAGCACCTAGCTATTCAGACCTGGTCACCAAGAACGGCTAAACCCATTTCATCATGTGATTGGTTCATTGGATTCAGTTGATTCAATTGATTCATTAGATTTAGTTGATTCATTTGATTCAATTGACTCAATTGATTTATTTTATTCATTTCATGCATTTGCGTTAGTTGATTCATTTGATACATTTGATTTATTTGATTTTTTTTATTCTTTCATTCATTAGATTTATTTGAATCTTTTGATACATTTGATTTATTTGATTCATGTGTATTATGTGATTTATTTGATTCATTCGATTTATTCCATTCGATTCATTATACTCATTCGATTCATTATACTCATTCGATTCATTTGATATTTTTGATTCATTCGATTTTTTTTTATTTATTAATTAATTTTTTGATACATACATTCACACAAACAAGATACAGTGGTTACAAACATTTTTTTAAACATTATATTATAAATACATCTGAACAACCTACGTGTAATGTATATAAAACAAAAAATCCCACATAGGCAAAACCAGTACATAAGTATACCTGGTATCAGTTAGTTGCAGTATATTAGCATATTTGTATTAATACATGGATGTTGAAGGTAAGTTAAATATAAGATTTTAAGTTAAATTAGAAAAATAAAACGAAAAAAAAGAAAAGAAAATGGGGAAAATATACAATTATAGCAGTAAAAGGTTTATATAGTTGGTTTTTTATTTTATTTTTGTATGTATTTAAAGACGATATGTTGTGACACTTACATTCTGTAGACAGAAAATTATACATTTTTAGGAGTAATAAAAAAGCGTGTCTCTGCTCAAGCCTAGTTTTACACAAAGGTACTTCAAGTACGTTATTTATTCTGTTACTAGAGCGATTTCCGTTTTTTGGGAATAGCTTATTTTTATAGAAAATATATATTTTAGGCACTGTAGGCAATAAATTTTTCTTATATCTAAGCTCATGGAATAATTTTATGGGGGGGAAGGTACTTTCTTTATGTAATATTACTTTTACTATTAATTTTTCAGATGTTTCAAGTGGTTTAAGGTAAGTATTATAAATAACCCCTGATCCGATTATTCAATAAGACACTATAGATGATTGCATCAGTGCATGGTATACCATTTGCATTATTCTGATATCAACTCTGTTATTCAAACGTTTATAATATGTAAGTTAGATACCTTAATTTACTCACAAGCATTTCTACATGATATTTCCATTTAAGTTGGCTATCTATTATAATTCCTAAATGTTTAACTGTATTCCCTGAACTCATTTCTGCACAATTAACGCATGTAACAGGGTTGCAAACATTGTTGAGGAACCTTATATTTAGGATGGGTAGAGGTGCCGTCCTTTTGGTATTATAGAAAGGATTGTAAATAGTTTTTTCACAGTTCAGAGTTAAAAGGTTTTATTTGAGCCAATCTTTGATAATGGAGGTGCATTTATTGGCATTTTCAGTGACTTCGTTCCATGTACTATGAATGCAGTATCATCAGCAAATGAGAAAAGTTTTCCCGGTATTTTCATGTTACATAGATCATTAATGTAAACGAGGAACAATAACGGGCGAATAACTGTTATAATTTATTATATTCAATTCATTATATTCATTCGATTCATTCGATTCATTCGATTCATTCGATTCATTCGATTCATTCGATTCATTCGATCCATTCGATTCATTCGATTCATTCGATCATTCGATTCATTCGATTCATTCGATTCATTCGATTCATTCGATTCATTCGATTCATTCGATTCATTCGATTCATTCGATTCATTCGATTCATTCGATTCATTCGATTCATTCCATTCATTTGATTCATTCAATTCACTCGATCGATTCGATTCATGCAATTTATTTCATTTATATAATTTATTTATTTCGATTTCTATGACGTATTTGATTTATTTGCTTCGTTTGTTTTCTTGGATTCTTAACATATTTTATTCATTCGAATAATATAATTTCAACGTATTAGATTCACTTGAGCGAAATTTCTATTATAGTTCTGATACTGTACAATATACTTGTCCAAATCTACCTTTAAGTCTGTCTGTAAATAAATCAATGTTCTGAAATTTCTCTTGGATCTTTTTACTTATATTTTCCAACACATTTCAATGTATGATATTTATAAAGCGTTTTATGCAAAAGTTTTGACAGGTTGATTATTGTCGAGGAAAACAATGGGCCAGCGAAGGGAGGAGAGATTGAAGTGGATGGAGGTTAGAGTAATATGCTGTGAAAATGATGTAATACATTTATTTTGAGAGCTACTTTAAAAAAAAACTACGCTCATAATTGTGATGTTGAAATTTTCATTAAAAATCTGACCTCGTATTGCCTGATAAATACCCGTATTTTTTTAATATCTTGGCAAAACTTGTCATTAAATATTTCTTTATGTAACCCTTCTGGAGATATACTCGTAGATATATTATTTTTAAATGATAACTATGATATCGACAAGCAAAGACGAGCAGTAAGTGTAGAGGCAAATATGCTCGGTAGAAGGACGCTTTTTCTTGCGTTTTGTACGACTCTTTTATACGTGCGAGTTCTGGGCGAATTTCAAGAAGGGTAGCATGGAAAGGCATCGCGTATAGTACAACAAAGCATACCGCGGGGTGTTCGGTCTTTCCAGACACTGCAGTGCTTCCAACATACTCACGGAGGTGTGAGTTCCTGGTTTTGCAGCCCTCGTAAGAACCGAGATGGCAGGACACAGAGAGAGGGTAAACAACCCCGGAAATGTTCTCATCATTGAATTCTACCAGAGTCTAGATTCCAGCATAGAAGCAATGTGGAAAAATAAATTGGCTTCTTCAATCTCAAATGCAATAGTTCACTAACGTCTTTTATGTTCTCTTTACATTTCCATTTTTATGAATATATATTATCAATGTTATATGTATATATTATATAAGATGCGCGGGATTGCACTAATCTCCCCATATTCCGACATAAATAGCATTGTTTGGGAACTGACAACGTTCATAAGATATTTTTTTTTATTTGCATTTTACAGCACAAAAAATACTACTTTTTGTAGTTTGTCTAACGGGAGCTTGTTATTCAAACTCAAAATTTACAGATTAGGTTACAATATATATATATACGAGTATATGTCCATATACAAATAAAATAATACTAAAAATATATGTTGCTCACTCAAAACTATTTTTAAAAATAAATAAAAAGTGAAAACATAAACAATAAATCATACATAAAATATTTTATCATTATCTATTAAAAATAGCTTCTTTCAGCTAGGAAAGTATTCAATATTTTAATTAATTGTTTAGTTTTAAAACAGTTTTTTTTTATTTTAGCGGGAAATTTAAACAGCTAGGAATTATGTGATCTAAAGCTCTTTTTCCATATTTGTTTGTATGCTTGGGAAACATTAATCCTTCATTAAAATTGAGACGAGTATTGTAAGTATGCCCTAGTCTATTTGTATTATATATAGGGTTATTAATGTACTGAAATATAATTTTTACCACAGAATTGATCTTACTGAAAGAATTTTGAGACTCTGATAAAATAAATATAATGTACGGAGAGGTGTGAATTTCTAAAAAGCAGAATATCGCACATGTTGAACTGAGAATCCCCTATCATAAAATGATGTTAGATGGTGGAAAATGGTGAAGGTAATAAACCTGGTAATTTAGATCTATTAGACACAGGAAAGCCATTTAGAGTTACGATTTGATTTGCGTGGTTGTCTCGCTGCAGCATGATAATCTAGGCGTTTCCTTTCTCTCCCAACCATATGTTTTTAAAATCCTATTTGTACACCTCTTTCATGTCCAGTTTTCTTCCAGTATTGTAAATGACACTTACGAAGATTACGGAATAATTATCAATCAGGACACCAGCCACTAAGTTTGGTGAGCGTGCTTTCAGCGTGTCAGGCCCTAAAGCCTGGAATAAACTGCTATGCGATCTAAGATTAATTAAAACTCAAAGCAAAACTCGTCTCTTCGGAAAGTCATATCCATGAATGGTTCCGTTGCATACTTAATTAACATAGCAGAGCTTGCCGTTAGTACCCACATAAAATAATTATCAGAAAAATTTGAAACTTTTCCATAGACCGCGACGTTCTGAATAATGAACTGTATTTGTAATTGCAAATAATTATTATCAAAAATCTCAAATAAATACCTACTCTTCTTTTGCCAATAACCTCCTAATAAATATAATATCAATGACAAATAGGATTTAAACAGTAACTGCAATATCATGCAATATACAGTGTTTTCTAATATGTGTCCCATGCGTGCAAAATCATATTTTCTCAAGCGAAAACTTTGTAATTTAACGTTTTAAACTGGAGTGACGTACCAGGTAAGTATGTTCCTGTATCAGTAAATAATAAGATTAACCCTAGCAAGTAGTATTTGTACGGCGCCCTTGAGGTGATTTTTCACAAAAACGACGCTATACGAGTCATATAAGTATTATTATTGTTATTATTATCAGAGTGATATGTATAATTCTTCCGTGATATCAAATTGACCATGATGGTGAAGCAACTCATGTCACATTGAGTCACTGTCCATGTGATTTATTCTCTTGTCCAACATTTAAAATAAGTCCCTTTGTCTAGGTTTTTTCATCAGAACTCTGTATAATTTAAATAATTTTCAATTTTTGAATTTCTAACAATACGAATTCGGGATTCAAACTTTAATCTTTTTTCGAGTTTTCAGTTTCGCGAGCTTTTTTAATGGGGTGGAGTCCAGTGGCGGCTCGTTTGAGTGAGGTAGAGAGCTCAGATTGAATAATACGACGTTATTGATGTTGTTGAAGCATCAAATGATTTTCAAAAAATTTAAATTGAAAAAATAAAAAAAATCATTTTCTGCTTCAACAACATCGATAACGTCGTATTTTTCAATCTTAGCACTCTAGATCACTCAAAAGTCACGAGCCGCCACTGGGGTGGATAATATACGACAATATACAATATACTCGTACATACAAATAGAATTTGATAATAAATGTATGGATTCTCGAAAATGATCTAATAATGAACTCCAGTGAAAAATATAATTACTTAAATATATATATTCATATAACGGAAAACGCCGATTCTGAATAATAGATTCCATTATACATAATTATACGTAGAATTTAAAAATCGTTATTTCAAAGTGGATAAAAAATCAGCTCATCAAATACCGTGTTATGTGTGGTTGCATATGGTCATCTGACGTCACGTGTGCATTCTGTTTTTGGATTAGTATGAAAAATATTATTTTTAGATTTTTTTTCGTATTTTTAATGTGTCGTTTTTTAATTTTGGCAAAATTTTAACTTAATTTTAGTGACTTTAAGCTCTTTTATTGTTGTTATATACACAACTATTATTCATGAAAGAAATTAGAGTATTCATGATCAAACCAATTATCAATACCGATATTATGATAATGTTAATGCTCAATACTATTATTTTTCTTTGAGTTAAAGTCTCTAAAAAGGAACATAATTTTATTACTTATGTTTACTTATGGTTTACCATGAATAGCATATACTATTATGTACGGTAAAGCTCATCCTTGTTTTTACATTTGACATTCTAACCTTAAAACTAATAAAACCGTGGGGCCGTAGATTTGGAGCGTTTTGTCGGGCTTTAAAAATTGAAATTTTGAAAATTATTTTAACTATGAAAACTAACTTAAAAAAAAAACGATATATAAAAAACAAACAAACTAAAAAAAACGATATATACTAGTATTTCAGTTTGAACATCATTATTTATAAAAAAAAAAAAAAATTAAAAAATAGTGCTGGAGTTCCTTTTCCTTGTATTTTTTTAGAAGGACGGAACCGAATTTGAAAATGATTGTATAGTTTGTCCACATAAAACATTTAATTGTTTTTAGTCCGATTAACAATACATGGAGTTTGAGAATAAGTGTACGAATTGAACATAATTAATGATGATGATTAAAAATTAATGATGACTAATAATTAGTGATGGTTCATTGAAACAAATTAATCATATTTTTGAACTTATCTCAACTTTTTTATTTTTATACAAACAAACAAAAAAATGGAATTCCACCACGAACTGTAAATAATAGAATTATTAATTCTGGGGGTTTTTTATTAAGACGGACAATATACAAGCAACATCTGAGAATTAATGTATAAGTTGTACAAATGATTCAAATGTCCTAGAATTTTTTAGCATCACGGACAGATTTTCGAAACGAATGTATATATATATAGTCAAATTTATTCTATTCATGAGTTTTGTTTAGTAGGACGGACAACACTTCGACAGAATATAAGATATAATGTATTTACAGTTTTCCAACTGATCTATTTTTGGGGTTTTCCACTGAAACTGGCAATAATATATAAACACTGGGAATTAATGCATAAATTGACAAAATGATCCAAATCTTAAATGTTTGTGTGGCAGAGACATATTACATTAGATAAGTAATTCATTTTTTTATTATTTTATTTATTTTCTATATAATCTTGACATTTTGAGGTAAGGTATAAGTATAAAAAATAGGCATATATTATAGAATTTTTTTCATAGCCCTCCTCACTAGGGAACTCGTGCTGAGGCGAACTAGGTTTTGAATAAGGGGTTTCAGCGACTTTTGTATTCCCGCTTCAAGGTTTGGGTAGGGTATTCTCGGTAATTTCTATGATGTTGGTGTAAGAATACTAGCCAGTTCTTCTTCTGTTAATTCCTTAAATTTTGCTGGACTTAAAACAATTATTGATGAAATTACTTTGTTTGATACTAAGTGGGAGTTTGTTGTATAATAATGCTAAAAATTCAGAGCTTCTTCGTCCAACCTTCTTCTTGTACCCTTAAGTACATTTAGCTTGTGTAGTAGCTTTGCTCTGGTATTATGATTATGAGGAGTCATAGCCACTTTGTCCTTTTTTAAGATGATGAACTAGAACATTTTTGGCAATGATTTTTTGAATACTTGGTACGACGAAATGTTTAAAAATTTGTGTTGTTGACATCCTTATAGGGACCTTTAAAATATAACTGCCAAAGTCAATTACTTCTTGAATTTTTAGTGAGGCGGACAAAACGACAAAATAAAATTGGGAATGGGTTGTCCAAATGATCAATTACTGGGGATTTTTTTGTTAGATCTACAATATGGTATATCATAGTGAGAATATTTAACAATAAAAGTTAAAAATAATTTTTATTTAATTTTTGTTTATTAATATTGTTTTGAACAATATTAGAAAGCAGGGAACTCAATCCCGACATCCATTCTATATATACCATAGATTTAGTATTCATTCTACCAGTCTGAGGATGCCCGTGATAGGGTGAAACCGGTCCGGTCAAAAATAAATAAGTGGAAAAAAGTGACAAAGTTTTTTAATAAAAAAAAATCATTTTAATATGGAATTTCACCATGAATTGACAGTTTCAAAATTAGAAATAATTCATGAAAGTTTAGATGGTATTTGTGTTATTCCATACTATCATCCATTTATTTGTTTTACGTCTTTTCTACCAAAGTACTCAAAGCATCTACGTACTAGCCTCTTTTGTAACATTATTACTATCGCAATATGCAAACTTCTGAAGAAAATGAAGGCTTTGATGGGAATAGAGTATTGACGTATCCCGGAAATTGTCATATCAAAGTTGGAGCGAAACAACAACTCTAACACGAAGCAGGGTGGGCGTGTTTGCAAACCTTATTGTGATATTATACATTGTAATGCACTGCTACGGAAACAAGGATTTCACAGAAGTGTTATGTAAAGTACATTTTATTTTAGTAATAATGATTATATTAATAACTTATCTTTTTTTGTGTACAGTGCCAGGGAACATTTCTCCTTCTTCTTGTGTCGACTATGGTTAGAGGTGGATAAATGTGGAGATTATCTTCTTAACCCAGTGAGCGGGCTGCCTATTGCAACTGGAGGACTTTTATTTATTTTTATTTCAAAGAATTGTAAGCTATTTTATGTGCTAACGGGACTTGCTGATACCAATCTTATATTTAAGCCCGCTCACTAAGGTAATGGAAGGTATAAGATAAAATTTGGTCGGAGACGGAGGGGGTCGGTGGATAACTTATCTTTTAATTCCAATGTACGTGAAACTTCTGTTTCCACCTGGTGTCAGATTTTCATAAAAGTGAAAATATTTTATACATCAAATGTTAAGAAATTCTTAAATTAGTTTTGTTTGTTTAGCACTTACCATATTGTGATTATAAACATAGGGCAAAACTCTGTACAAAACAGCAAAACATCTCAAGAGGTGAGCTCCAGTGTGGTGAAATTTGTACAGCCTTTTCTTTTTGTAACATTTAGGTTAACGCAACAATTTTCTCGAAACGTCATTTCTGTTATGAGGTGTGAAGCTCTTTATATACCATTTAAACTGTCAGACATTGAGTCATTTTTATTTATAACTAGCTAATGTGTACCCGGCCTTACAAGGGTTTTTTTTAATAAAGTTGTGAATTTTGCTTGTCATTTGGGTGCCATAATTGATTTGACAGCGAAATTAATGCCCTGTGATGAATATTACTATCTCTAGGTAAAAAAAAAATAATTTTAAAGAATTATTTCAGTACAAACATTTAATATTTCAAAACAAATCTAAATAATAAAGTTCTTAAGCACCCAAACAAACCTTCTTTTGAATGTGTTATCTGTGACTAACCAGAGTCGTATATCTTTGGGCTAACCTCAATACAACGTGGCGGGTTCATTGTTTTTCATACTAATTTTCAAACGTTATAGCAACAGTTTTACGTATTGGATTTCATTAAAACTACTCTCTGAACCTTCCCGGCACTAATAAGAACAAACTGTGCTATTTTCTGAGAAACCGGTTGAGTAATTTTCGAAAACATCGAGGACAAACAGACAAACATTCATGTTTATGTTTGGAGATTAAAAAACACATTTAAAAAGTCATACAATAAGGAAATCCAGTCTAATTTCTTTATCAATATTGACGTTCAAACTTAAATACCAGTATATTTCGTTTTTTTCTAAAGTTCATTTCCATAGTTAAAATAATTTTCAAAGTTTACATAATTTTATTTTATATTCATAGTAAACCACAACAACGTAAGTAATAACATTATGTCCCATATAGAAACTTTAACTCGAAGAAAAATAATAGTATTGAGCATTAACATTATCAAAATATCCATATTGTATTATGGTTTTCTCATGAATACTCTAATTTCTGTAATTAATAATAGTTTTTTTTATATTTAACCACAATTATAGACCTCAAAGTCACCTAAATTAAGTTTGAAATTCACTAAAGCTAAACACGTTTTAATTAATTTAAAAATAGACCGATGAATAGCGGATCGAGATGAGTTGGTAAGAAATGCGTTGAGTCATTGCACTTCAATATATAGCAGGTACGGCCACCCGCAACTTTATGTAGCCCAATATATACATAATTATTATTCAATAAGCCTATACAATTGAAAACTAATTAAAAGTAGAAACATATTATTTTGATAACTTCGCAGCTTATGTGAGAAGTAATTATACGTGTAATTATATATATTAATTATACATGGCACACACTCCCGATAGGAGATCAAAAATAAATAATAATGAATTTTTCAAATCATTTTTAAGATCTTCTCCAATCAAAGGTTGGCTAACAACGGGCCAATCTTCATCCTATAGTTGGTGGCCAGGAATAACTCATGCGCAGAATAGCAATCGACCGGTATAAAAAAAATTAAATCCAAAGTTTTGTTATATCATTAAAAAAATATATCTATTAAATAAGTAAAAACACTTTTCATTGAACAACTAATTTAATTTAAATTCATCACCTACCGGTTCCGCTTATCCCAAGCAATCGTCTGGGTAAAATTTAAAACTATGTAAAATACATAGAGTGCGCATGTATTTGAGACATACGTAATGTAATTATGTTGGGTTACTAATTTTCTAAAATATTCAATTTACTCCCGTTCGAATTTTCGTCAAAACTAACTTTGTTCAGCAAAATTTTATTATCTTATGGTAAATTTTTTTTCTGACGGCACTTTACCAATATGTAAAATGTTTTGTAATATGTACGAATTGTGTACCTGGGTCGCTTTAAGGCTCAGGTTCACTCCTGCATTTCCTCAAGAAGACCCTTCATACAGCATCCCAAAGATAACATCGGCACCGAGGGAAATTATTTCCCTCGAGGCCTCTTGTGTGAAGTTAATGAAAAAAAAATCATATTTGTTTAAATAAAAATAAAAAAAAACCATTGTTTTTAAACCCTAATTTATATAAAATTTGTGTCAGTGTGAAATTTAAAAATAATTTTAAAAACACGCATAAATATAGATTCTTCTAATTTTTCGCTACATTTGTATGATGATTTTTATTTATTTTTGCATTATATAATATTGTTGAACTAAACTCCTGATGACAAGCTGCTTGCAGTGGCTTAGCGGGTACAAGTTCCCATTGTATGTAAGTTATATTATGCAATAAAAAAAGAAGTCAAATCACAAAGTAATTGCTTTTTACGAAAACAAAAAAAATATATTTTTTGTGTTGCCTTTTTTATCGGCGACCGCAGTTTTCCCTTAGAAGGCAACGTGAACCTTACTTAACTGAAGATCATCTAGAAATACGTGGAAACAAAGCGGTTTGGAGTATTTGAGCTAACCTGATATTTTCAGCTTAGGGTTATGAAGTTTCCAAAGTAAAGGGTAAGGCCAAGTTTCAGATACATCTCCAAAGAAATTTAGGGATTAGACCGCTAACATTAGATACTTAGTTTAAATCCGGGGTTAGAATATACCCCAGAGGGTCAACACTACCCCTGGTGTGGCGCGGCGAGCGGTTGGCTACCCCTGTCCTCCTTCAAACCCCTTGATGGTTGTGCACCACCCCTACTTTCAAATGAAACCTCGCCCTTAAAAATGAATCGATGGCCTTTCCGAAGGGACGTCTTGGGAAAGGGCGAACGGACAATTTTCCTTTCGGTCGCCTTTCGAGTCGAGTTCCATCGACACTTGTAAACAGAGGGTCGGGATGCGATCGGGAAATTTAACAGGTAATATCATATGATGTGGTAGGAATAAGTAATATGAAATTAAATTGACGGTTCGGGGTTGTATCTATTGATAGACCCACCTTTTACAAGAACAGTGTTGAGAGAATCCTTCAGTCTGTAACGGGGTGGAAATATGTAACATAATTAAAATAAATTCGAATGTGAAAATCCTTATCAAAATAATAAAACTTATTTGAATCAGAGTCAACGATTTTTCCATTGGATACTATGGAAATACTGTAAGCACTTTCATTTTAGCCCAATTTTTTTAAGGACCTTGTTTTTTCTTGACGGCTTTTGCCCAAAATTTGGATGAACAGGCATACCAGACAGAAAAAAGGAGCAAGCAATATAGCGACTGGTCTTATTTTGTGACATTTGAATGGATACTAGAAATAGTTGCGGTGACCTAAAACGTCCAGATAGAATGCCTTGAATATTTTGCGAGATCATCAGTTATTTCAGAGTACAAGATATTTATTTTTTTATTCTAAAGTACTTAAAAGCACAAAATTGATACAAGTCCAATTATGTTGTTAACGAATATAATTCTGTCATAAACTGTCGGAAACTACCTAGAGTCGGAGAGTCAGTGTTTTAATTGTAAAATATTTTCCATGTCTAATAAATAAATTATTTAATTGAATTACTTAGTTTCGTCGTCGGCTTATAAAGCTGAGTAACAAACTCAATATTACTCAATAATATTATCCTTTTTTGGTACTCAATTTTAAATAGCACCAACCAGTGCCAAACACAAATACATAATTGTTAACTCTATAATATTTCTTTTTCTCATATCTTCATAACTACTTAACTATTAAACTATACTAAAATTATCTGGTATACGTAAACGATTAATCTATACTTTTTTATCTCTTTGAACTTAACTATTATTCTTTATTAATTATTACACTATACTGAAATTATCTGGAATGCAGAATTTTTTTTTCTGTACTATTCTTCACATCTCTTGATACTTAATTATTATATTTTTTTCTAGATATATTATACTACCATGCTATGTCAATACTAGATTTTTCTCTTCTATTTTTGTAAAATGGTACTTAATATGAAATAAACTTATTATTTCTAATTTTTGAAACTGTCAATTCATAGTGGAATTACATATTAAAATGATTTTTTTTATTAAAAAAACTTTGTAATTTATTTTTTTTCTAATTATATAAAGTCATTCATGTCAGCTTTTATTTGAACAGATGGTTCTTTCTAGTTTTGTTATTTCCCTGTAATTTCCGTCTTCTTTGCTAAGATGAATTTTATAGCAGTTATTGTCCTATAGTTACATGAACTACGGATAGCCAGATACATTTTTGTTGGGCCTTTAAAATATTTTATTATGTTATAATAGGTACACATCAGGGTAATATCCTTCTTAGAGTTCGCCTTGGATGTCTGCGACAAAATTCCCAGTTACATTTTACCCTGGTATTTTATACGTGCTTCCTATTTACATTCATGGTTATATACTATTAATGCATATAAGAAAGGTTACACTATAAGGATATATTAGCGGAGAGTCAGCCTTTTTCTCTAATTGATTATTCATTACATACTTTTATTCTATTAGTCGATTAATTTCTAATAATTTATCTAATTTTTTACCCTTATTGCACACATGTAATATTGTAACATCTGTGTCTTTATGAAATTAATGGTGATTGTCTATTAGATGGTTAGCTACGTTAGTCCTTTTTATTGTTTACCCAGCTAGAAAAGTGTTCTCTTATCCTGGTGTAAAAGGCTCTGCCCGTTTGGTCTACGTAATATGCCGGTCAAAAAAACCTCATAGATTCAGTAAATAAACACAATGAAATCCGTCTTCTAGAGGGTAATAAACCAACACAAAAGTATTTTTTAAAAACATAATAGTAAACAGTACCGTCAGCAATAAAACAAATTTCAAGTTATAAATAATAACAATATTAGAAAGCAGGGGAACTCACTCCCGACATCGATGCTATATATATACCATTGATTTAGTATTCATTGTGCCAGTCTGACGATGCCCGTTATAGGGTGAAATCGGTTCGGTCGAAAATAAATAAGTGGAAAAAGGTTACAAAGGTTTTTTAATTTAAAAAAAATCGTTCGAACTAAACTTGTAAATTTGACTCTCCTAAAACGGGATTTGTTCCTAGTTAGGCAATCAGAGCTTTCTTATATTTTGTTGTTAAACAATGTGTGTTTCAAATAAATAAATATTATTATTCGGTATGTCTCTATATTCACATAAAACTTGGAGATTTTCAAGAAACCGAAAGGCGTGTAAATAGACCACCCCTGTTTCTATTTTTAGTGTGAATTTTAATTTGAGCGTCGCGACAAGGCAACGTGAGAAGTCACCCCCACAGCCTCCGCGGAACCTATTTGGTTAATGGGGCCAGCATGTTTAGCTGGCGATTCATCATTATCTCCGTCCTTGGTGCGAATAAATCACATTAGCCTTGGCTTATTTAATTAATATTTACTGACTGGGGTGTCCAACCCCTCTCCCATCCCACCTCATTTGCTTAACCCCCTGATCTTCGTACTTTGCCCCCCCCCCTCTCCCCCGTGCCACCTAACCTTTCCTGGCTGAACACGAAAACTGAACACATTCTAGCTCATGTCACGAGTGAAATACGAACGGGTCCTTCATGAAAATTTATAATGAAAACGTGATGTTATGATAAATTTCGTAGTTTCCAAGATCTGTTTTAATGGGAAATGAGTTGGGCAATCAACGCTAACTTGAAAATATCATTCTGTAAAATCTCTACAAGAAAATTGATTATGATTTTGGGAAGATTACGTTATTACAATGATAGACTTAAATTTATTTTATTTAATTATTTGAAACACGGACATTATTAAACAATAAAATGTGAGAAAGTTTTGACTGCCCAACTGGGAGTGCGATTATACAAAAATAGGAGGGAAAAGGCTAGTATTGACATAGTATGGCAATATAACATCTAGAAAAAAGTATAATAATTAAGTATAAATAGATTTGAAGAATAGTACAGAAAAAAACTAATGAACGTACTTATGAAGAGGTGAGAAAAACAAATACGAGTATTATAGAGTAAACAATTATGAATATGTGTTTGGTGTAAGTACAAAGAGATGTGAAGAATAGTATAGAACAAAAAAAACAATAATATAATGACTGCCAATGGGCACATTTAATCGGCGAATTTGAACTCGGAAACAACTGGTGAATAAAAGCAAATGTCTTCACCTGCATAATGTGGTTTGTTTTTATTTTTTTCTTATACGTTACAACTCCGTCCTATGAATAAAGATACCGTTAGTATTGCCATGGTAAGAGAACACCAGTCAGTTTCCTTTTTATTTTCAAGATCGGTTTGTTTTTACAATCCGTTATAAAAATTTCCTCCACACAGCTTTCCCAAAAGAGATATCGGACCTGAGGGCAATCTTAAGTTTTAGTAACATTATACAGGTAAGTGATTCACCTGGACAAGCAACAGTTTCCGCTTATAAATTATGGTATTACGCAGAGTTTATATTGTATTCACGTATTAAAAAAGAAAAACGCGCCTCACAGAGATCGCCAACGTCAATAGTTAATTCCACTAAAAAGATTTACTGGACAGTATGAAGACAGCATTTTTTCACAGAAGATATTTCGCGACTTCTATGCGATCGCGATATGAGAATAGTGAATAGACAAGCAATCAATATTATCATACTTACCGTGGAACATTTGGATAAAATTAGATTTCTACTCAATTTTAAGTGTCCTTCAGAAGAGCTTTATCGTACGAGAACAACGTTAATAATTAATTAGTAACATTATTACACTTTATTATTCTTTCAAACAAAGACAGATAATGGGATTTCTCAACATTCCCATTATAACCCCGGGCCTTGGTTCGTGGACTTAACGTTCTCTCACACTTGTTAATTCTGAGATGTATTGTATGCCACACCTCACACATTGGGTATACTGTCAAGTGCCAGAAGTTCTGTATCACAACAGGATTAAAAACGTTCAGATGCGGGTGACGCGAGGATCTGAAGTAAGGAATTAAACGTGCGACATCAATTTGCTTGAGTGCAATGAACATCTAATACACAGACAAAATATAGGATTCTGTCTCTTTTACAGGTATTTCGATTTAGCCTACTCGGAGAACCTTTATTGGCAGCATTGATCCCCTACCCACCGGTACATCAGAGTGCTAGATACTCTCAGAATTGCTCTGGGGAAAGACCACCATTCAGATTTGAAATGGCTTTAGCCGTGTTTGGTTACCAGATCTGAATAGCCACCTTCTTCCCCATCCCCACTATCTTCAGCCTCACAACATACCCCAATTGGGGATGCCATAATCTCACTGGCTGCAGACGATTAGGAGCAGCTGGGACTTTTGTATGGTAGTGACATAAAAATAAAAATAAAACGATTTTGTTAACTGCACATTACACCTTTTTTACCAAATCTAAAAATTTGCCAAATCCTCTTTGCATTACATATGTAGGTAGGTACATATCATATATATATAGATGCCTTCTCGTATTATGTTGATTAAACACGACGGTAGCCGTATGTTGTGACCACGTTCAGACCTATTCAGATAGCCAGGTACTACTTAACCTTATTCTTCTCCGTCTCACGTGCTGTGTTCACATAAAAAGGAAGAAACTCGGCGAGCAATAGCAAAAATGAAAACTAGATGAGATTTCTCCATTTTGTTCTTATTATGTCGGAGTTAAGGTTAAACGAAACGTGATACGCGGTCACAGATGGCGCTAATCAAAATATTTTAGAAAAAAAAAACACTTTTAGCGCTTTTAAATATTTAGATTAATTGTTTTAGTAGATATAAAGCTCAAGCCCTCCAAGAAATTAATAAAAATACTGTATATGTTAGTGTTACAATAATATTTTGATTTTTTATAGGGACTTGAGCTTTAAATCTACAGTAACAATTTAATATTCCGTGTGCATACCCGACAATAAACAATTCTTTTCAATATTTAAAAGCATAACGTGCACACCGCCGAACGGCAGGATAATGATATATTTCCTCTGGTTGTACATATTGCTTACAGATAGGGGATATCTTGTGAGCTGCCACGTTATTAAAAATAAAAATAAATTTGTCGGATTAACTACGGATACCGACAACATGCACCCTCCCCCCACCCCCATGTAAAATGGCTTTATCGGGTAAGCTCTGTGTCATCCTTTACGTAAGGTGCTTACCTTAAGCTCGATCTACTACATTTAATTTACAGAGAAGAAATCAGCTGGGTCTAATATATATAAGTTCCAGTATCTAATGGCTCTAAGAGTAAGTTCTTATTGGTAATCCATTTAATTTTAACGAAGCCGCTTTAAGAACAGTTTTTTTCTCAGAATACAACCGTTAATGATTCCGGAGATATAATCCCTAGCCAAGATCGGGATGAACAGTTAAGAAAAGTTGTAGAAAATAAAGTTATCGGGGACAGTCTCCCTCCGCTCTACCGTTCTAGGAATTTCACGCCATCTTGCGATATTATTTTGAAATGCTGAGACGGTACAATACCAATTACGAGGATAGTTGAGGGGGGTGGAATGTGTTGTTAACCTCTTCGTTTGTTGCAGTTTATAATTATAAAATGCCTAATTGGCGACCCGTTGTGATCTGCGGTGACCTGATAAATCAACACACATGAACCGAAGCACTTTTTAAAACTGATATTTATTTTTTATTTAGTTTAGTAAATCATCAAATCACAAGCCGGTTAGTACTTACCTAAAGTTACTTATAGAAAAAAAGGAAAAAAAATACGCATCGATGCGCAAATGCGTCCACAGTCCGCAATACTGTAAATAAGTAAAAGTGTAAAAAAATAAAATTTAAAAAATGTTAATATCTATTAAAACCTTATTTTAAAGTCATTTTATAAATATTCTCGGGTACTAAAAATAATAAATATTTCAAAAAAAATATTAACTCTTCTTGTGCCACCAATCTTCTAATAAATGTAACATCAATAGAAAATGAGGATAAAAATACCAACTGTAAAAATATCATCTCTATGCTTAAATTTTCTAATAAAGCGACCTGCCAGCTGCGGGTAAGTATATTTTTCTATTTCTGTTTGAACATAATTAGATAAAGAATAGGAAGTAATATTTGTACAGCGTCCTTGAGGTGATTTTTTATAAAAAACGGCGATATACAAATCATCACATACAAGCTTATTAAATGTTTGAAAAACACGGGAAATTGGTGAATTTCCTACAGCGTTTGTTTTGTTGTTTAATGTGTAAAATAGTTTGATGTGGCGAGTACGTTCCAACAAAATATAAAGTCTTTAAACGTATGAAAAAAAAAACACTACCTTGACCGTGGGACCCCTACCACCGACCCCTTCCATCTCCTTCCTAATTTCACCTTATACCCTCCATTACCTTTGTGAGCGGGCTTAAATATAAGATTGGTATCAGCATGTGCCGCTAGCACATAAAACACAGTGCACAGTTCTTTGAATAACTTAAATAAAAGCCCTACAGTTGCAATAGGCAGCCCGCTCATTGGGTAAAGAAGATTATCTCCATGTATGCACCTATAACCACAGTTAACACACGAAGAGGGAGAAGTGTTCCCTGACACTGTACACAAAAATTTTACATACAAAAAAAGAAAACCTAATCCAACCTAACCTAAAAAATATTTTTATTTTTTTTAGTAAAAAAAATAATAATTAGGTTTGGTGAGATTATGTTTTCGGGCTAGCTTTTTCTTCGTACCTTTAATGACTTTATATCACTTTTAAAAAATGTGCCGATTTAACGTCTATTGATTTACCATGGAACCGTTGGCAAAAACTAAAATAAGACGAGTATTTATGTAGATTGTTATTTCTTTTTGTACAAAATTGTTTCAATTTCTTCTGGACAAGTTTGTGTATTTGGGAACAACGTTTGCCGGAGATGGGAAGGTTGCTAATGATATTGACAGAAGGGTGAATACAGAAAGTTGCAATGAACGGTGGATTGAGTTCAGTAGTCGTTACCAAATAGATGTCAAAATAATAGTTTTAACAGAGTACTGATACCAACCCTAATGTATGGCAGTGAGTCATTAGGATTGTTATCGAAACAAAGTCATTAAGGACCTATTGCAGATGAGGATTTTCATAAAGGATGCAAAGAAAATATATGCTACGTAAGTGCAATGAAAAGGTCTGGAAAGGAAAGCTACGATCATTCAAATATGTAGTAGTCGAACGAATATACGACGTGCAATTGGATTGAATTAGAAGTCGGGGACGTCCTCAAGAAGACATGGCACGATTACGTGTTTCAATTACGTGGTAACGCAAAGTGCACAATACGTAGGTTTATGTACATGTGTTCAGATGTAAGTAAATATTTAAAAAAATAAAAATGTTTGTAACCTTCGTACTTTGTTTGTGTAAATATATTGTTACGTAACCTCAGTAGATTTCTAAAAGGGGTACTTACCTCGCGTAAAACAACACCGGCGCCTCAAGCGGCCGCAATCAAGACCTCGCATAAAGAAACATCCGCGCTCTGCTCAACAACACCATTCATTCACCGCTCGGAACCGGCCTTGGAAACACGCTCCCGCCCCCCGCTGGAGATGGCCTCCCCAGTCGCCGCCAACTGCGACCCGAAGAGGTGCACGCAAGCAACATCCTAGGATGGATGATAATTGCTTCCACGGAAACCCCAATTGCCAACAACCTAAACCGTGAGCTGTCTTTACATTTTCCCCTCTGTTGGTGTTGTAATTCATTCGAGTCACAGTTTACATGCCCGTTTTAGAGAATATCAGAGAGAATTTGCCCGTAACATTATTATGAGGTTAGGTTAGCCTACTGTTCACCATGACTACCTTCACCATGTCTGTACCTTCCTCTGAATTAAACCACTGAGTCTGAAAGCATACGGTAGTTTCATTTGACAAAGTATTCGAGTCTGGTTCCCAATTATAAGGCTGCCTGTCGGCCTACGACCCTGCAGAAGAGCTCCTTGGCCTGTCGAAACTGAGCTAGTCAAAGGCCCAGAGCCGAGCTCCCTGGAGGGACGCCCCTCACCGAGTAAGTCTGTACAAATGCTCTGTCTCCCGTAACTGCACTTTCCCAACCTTCCTCCTCTCCTTCTCCCGCATTCCTATCTTAACACCTACGGTACTTTAATTTGTCATAGTATTACAGTGTTATTATTATTACAATATGCATCAAAAAAATAATTAATAAATAAATGAAAATGGAAAGATATAGAAAGGTAAACAATTGTATTTTTTTTCTGTACCATTCTTCACATCTCTTTATACTTTTTTCTAGATATATTATATTACCATACTAGTCGTATGTCAATAATAGCAATCTGTTTTTGGATTAGTATCGACATTTTTCTTCTTCGATTTTGTTTTGTATTTTAAATATGGATTTTTTTAGTTTTTGCTAAATTTAAACATAATTTGGGTTACTTTAAGCTGTACAATTGTTGGTCAATATAAAAAAAATATAAATGATAAAATAAATTAGTTAACTAACTATTATCAATACAGATATTATGGTAATTTTAATGCTCAATACTATTTTTATTCTTTTCCGTTAAAGTTTCGAAAAGGGTACATAATTTTATTTCTTATGTTTAGTTGTGATTTACTATGAATACAATATAAAATTGTATACGGTAAAGCTCATCCTTGTTTTGACATTTATCATTCTAATCTCAAAACTGATCAAAACCGACCGGTTATAGGTTTGGAGCGTTTTAGCGGGCATTGAAAACTTGAAAATTATTTTAACTGTAAATAGTAACTTTATAAAAACAAATGAAAACTGGTATTTAAGTTTGAACGTCATTATTGATAATTTTTTTTTTTTTAAATGAACTGGAGTTCCTTATTCATTTTCCCAGAAACCGTGAGAAGAATTCTTATAGTAATAATTTATATTACTTTTATTGTATATCTGTAAATTTGTGTTTTATTTGTATTGTTTCTCAATCAATACAAGTCATGGACATATTATGAGTCCGTTACTACGCACGGATAAATCCACCCAGTCCATATCATTTAGGGTTGGCTTATCTGACTGCTTTTTCAGAGAACATCATTTGTTGGCGTCTGTTGATTTAGGCCGACACCTGATCGCACTGTATGGGACCAGCTTAGCTTAGCGTTGAGGGATTTAAATATATTATTTGAATTATGTATATTCTACCATCTGTGCCTAACAGGCGAATGCCTGACACGGGGTTAATATGTATCGCTGGGAACACGGAGGCGGGATGGGAGATATCCGCGCCAGGGGCTGGGACTAGCGAGTGGATACAAGTTAGGCTCGATTCATAGGAATATGACGTCATCATCGAAAGGTGTTTTAATAAAAAAACTCAGTTGGTTATTCGATGTCATTTCATTAATTCAGTTATACAATAAAATGAATTATTTTCAATTTCTTTAAACGATTGGTATTCACTTTGTGGCGTCATTATTAATTAATTATTTACTTTTCTACCTAATTCATCGTTGTAAGTTGTAGAGCCGCAGTTTTTTTTTTTAAATCTCATTTCAACAAACGTTGAGATATTTTATTACTGATAGGGATATTGAAAGACGGGTGAATGCAGGAAACTCCATTAACGGAGACTGAACGCGGTTGGCGCTAACAAAAAGTTGGCCAAAGAAGCGAAGTTAGCAGTCCATAATGGAGTGCTGATATCAACCCTGGTGTATGGCAGTGAGACATTAAATTAGTAGAAGAATGATGGAAGTAAATGGAATGCTGTAGAAATGAGATGTCTGAGACGAATGTGTAGTAAAACCATGTATAATCGTGTGAAAAGTATTGAGATTCGTATAGAATGCAAAGCTGATGTAAGCGTAATGAGTAAAATTAAGAAAGGGACGCTTAGATGGTTTGGGCATGTAGAATGAATGAACGAAGAAAGGGGTGTAAGAAGAATATGTGACGCGAATGTGAATGGAAGAAGAAGCCGGGGACGGTCGAGGAAGACATGGTACGATCGAGTGAATCAAACACTTGAGTCGGGCCATGTCCGAAGTCGGAATAATAGAAGAAAATGTATGAGACGATGTATGAATGTGAATAAAGCAAGAAGTGTATATCAATATTGAGTTGTTTGGCGGTTCGTCCCTTTTGCGTACCCCTGCGGAGAAACGGCGTAATGGTTAGTTAGTTAGTTAGGTAAAACTTTTCACATGGAAGTCAATTTAAGACGTGCTTTTGTGTTCCTATTCGTATTTGTAAAAAATAGAGATTTCTTAAAATCAAACTGAATATACTTCATTTTGTAAGACTTAAAATACAATTGTAAAAAATCACAAATAGAAAATATTGAAAAAATATGTATATATTTATTAATTAAGTCGGCAGTTTACATTATATCATAGATCGTATTCCTAAACTGTATTTCCTCCTTGTGACTCTGGTAAGACAAGATATTAAATACTTGATAATTTACTTACCGAAAGCGCTCCAAACATTTCCAATATTAACATGTTCTCAACTTGTTTCTTTATATTGTTTCTTTATTCTTCATTGCGGTTACTTAGTATTGTTTCATTTGCGGACACTTAATTTCCATGTTTTTGTAGTACCCGGAATTGCCCGGGGTCATGTACGCTTTGGAGTAAAAATTTAATTATATATTAACTCTACCCCTACCCTACGCCTACCCCTACCCCTACAACTACCCCTACCCCTACCCCTACCCCTACCCCTACCCCTACCCCTACCCCTACCTCTACCCCTACCTAGTTATTTTCCTCTGATTTTGAACGTAAAGTGGGTAAAATTTAATTAAGAAATACCAACATTCTGATTTAAGGGGTAGGAAAGCGGTAGGGCGTGGTTTTCGAAATCTCATGTAGACAGTAACCTTTTTCTTCTTTTGAAGGTCAAATGTGCATAATTTCATCAAGCTCTGAATAAAACTGTAGATTTGTACGTTAATTGTTGGGACATTCTACTTTGCATAATAGAAGAAGATGATGTAATATAAAAATAAAATATTTTTTGTCCGATATTTACATAATTAGAAGGGAATGTTTTCACGGTGGATGAATCTTAGAATTATTAAACCTGGACTCACAGCTAAATAGTACTACAATTTTTTTTACTATTTCGGCGATTTTTTTGGTTCTAAAGCTTAGTCCTGGAAAATAGTGCGACTTTGCTGGCGTACCTTTTTGAAAAAAATGCATAACTAAATATTGTATTCTCGGTTAATGTAAATGCTTTTCAAGCTAACACTAAAATATTTTACGCTGGTATATATATGTCTGCCAAGTTCAAACTTCTGACACAAACCCTAATGTGTAGTTAGAAAAGAAAGAAAAAAAAACAGACGAAAACCTCAGCTAGCAGTTTCACACCTGGTGAAAATAATAATAACAATCTAAGACTTGCATGTCCACTGGGATTAGCGCCTAAGATAATTGCTTAGTGGGCGTCTTGTCTAACGGAATCCAGGGAGAATCCGGTCAATTACGCAAATAATTTAAATCCACCTTTTGGAGGATTGGAAGTATTCGCCTTCCTTGGGAACTTGGTTCTTAGAAACAACGCGTTCCTTTTCATGAAGCGGTTGAAGGCTTGCAAGTTCCCTGGAAACAATGCGTGGGAACTTTGAGTTGCCGCCGAAGGGAAGCGCTGAAGCGTATCGCACTATACGTGTATTATATTACGCTAGTTCTGTGCTTAATATTATGGACAGAAATCCAACCGATTTGTTATTAGAATAAAAGACGTACGAAAATTTGCTCATTTAAGGCGGAGAGGGATTATTTACTAATTCTAAAAAAATGTAATGTTATAATTCTCTAGGATAAACGATAAAAGAGAAAAAATTTACAACGTTTTTTTTTCATTCAACATCAAATCAGAAATATAGCCAATGTGCCCTACTGACAAAATATTTTAAAATGTTGAATGTCCTCAAAAAAATACCATGAAGGGTTTGAAGGCAAAATGTGTATCTTCTGTTATCATTGTGAAATATTGTTTTCTATTTATTTTGCCCTGATGATGGAACGGTTGTTCCGAAACTAGTGGGTGTTAAAAATAAAAATGGTTAGTACAAAGTTTAATTGTTTCATTTATTTATTTATTTACGCCCATTACAGGCTTTTACATGGACATAACGTTGTAAAGGTAGATACGTATTTTAACAGATAATATAAAAAGAAACAACACAATTTGATGGTTTTATTCAGAGTTAAATAGTTACAAATAACCTAGCTAGCTACTCGATGAAAAAACTGTACTAATGCATGATTGATGTGCCAAATATGTCAATAGCATCGAAGTATTTGTTCCCAGATGTTGAATCCGTCGCATAGGGAAATTATATTGCGACGCTGAAGTTGAATTGTCATAATAAAATGGTAGGTACTGTCTTGATTTACTAACTTTAATGTTTTTTTAAAGGCGAATTACAAAACTTGGGTTAAGTTTATTTTAAAAAGTACCGAGAAATGATTGTAATTATTTATTTCCCATTTTAACATTATTTTCATGTTTTTAATATTTTGTAAAACATACGTAGGACGGTCAGAAAAGGTTATATTTCTGACTTGATAAATATAAAGCCCACGTAATTTTCAAAACTATATATTAATATGTTTCTCTCTACAAAATATTATCATAATTAATATTATCATTAAAGATAAATGTCGCCGACAGGACTCGAACCTGCACCCTTCTGCGATAAGCCTTGATTAACTTGGCGGGTTTGCGATAAGCCGACGTAGCTCAACGGTAGAGCATCTGACCGGACATCAGAAGGGTGCAGGTTCGAGTCCTGTCGGCGACATTTATCTTTGCTCGGAAAGGTTTTTTTCAATTTGGATGAGTGTTTCAGGCTAATAATTATTGTTTATAAAAACAATTGTTACAACTTAATAATTTAAATATTTCCGATGACTGGGTAGCAACACATACGAGTATAAATGTTAAAGCAGAAAACATACAGTTTACCTTTTCCAAGAACGTCAAATGAACTTTATTGTCAACGTACATGACAGGGGTAGGTTTTTGATATGAACTTTAAAAAAATCCTCGCTAAGCTATTTTTAAAGCCATTGTTAATATTAACGGCCATTTTGCCTTTTATCTGTTTTTAGAGGTTTTGTTGTATGTTGAATAGATTTTATGTCTCCGTCTTTTTTTGTCAAAGCGTGGGATATTATTAATTGATTTATTCGTGAAATATCGATCCGTCATGACAGGTTCTTTTGTGCAACCGTGATTAAATGCTCTATATTCTAAAATACTAAAACCAATTATTATCATTTCTGTAAAATCTCAAGGCGTGGTAGGCATTTGAAAGGGGGGTTATTATCACATTATGTAAATAGTGGTGAATGGTGAATCGTTGAAAAAAGTGGATGACTTTGTCCATTTGGGAAAAGTGGTCGCGGGGGACTGGAATAATTAGAGATGAACGAAATTCAATTTTCCGAGGACTGAATGCTGTAGTCAATAATAAAAAGTTGTCAAAGCAGTCCATTATGGAGTTCTGATAACAGTGCAGATGTATATCGGTGAGACGTGGAATTGGCAGAGGAAGAGCCGAAGTGGAATGCGAAAGAACTGAGATTCCCGAGGCGTTCATACGTTTTTACTAATGTGGAAGTATATATAGGAGTGCAAGAACAAAATGGAAGTCATGTATCCTACCGGCTGCGCCAATTTTGTGGTTGTAAGGTCTTTAATAATCGAGGTATATTCTGGAACTATGTTTATTACGTACATTAAATACAAAAGAGGAAGAAACGTAATATTTTATATATTATTGCAAGCATGCTGTCTCGCTTGCATTTATGTATCAGTCACAAACATCACGATGGACAAGATTAAGAAAGACAAACTCCGATGGTTGGGTCATATAGAACGGATGGACAGTAAAAGGCGTATCAGGATAATATTAACGCCAAAGTGAATTAAAAAATAAGTCTAGGAAGTCCCAGAAAGATATGGCACGCTAAAGAGAATCAAATACGGTAGGGTAATGTGAAGAGATTTTCTGGGTACGAATGTTAATCCAAGGAGAGTGTGCTATATACTGTATTGCTGAATTTTTGTGCACACTGCCAGGGAACCTTTTTCCCTATTTTTGTGTCAACTTTGATTAGAGGTGCATAAATGTGGACATAATCTTCTCTACCCAGTGAGCCGGCTGCCCATTGCTACTGTAGGACTTTTATTTAATTTATTTCAAAGAATTGTAAACTGTGTTGTACGCGCTACCGGCACATGCTGAAAGCAATCTTATATTTAAGCCCGCTCACTAAGGTAATGGAGGGTATAACATGAGGATTGTGCTATGATAAAGAAATGACTTGACGCTTAGCTAAATTAAAAATATAAAGAGTACAAAGAACAGTAAAGGGTATATATAGCTTTAGGTACATAATATTTCGTTCAGTCAATACAAAAAAATACGTAATATTTACATAAATAGAAATTAAATAATTACTAATATTTATGTTAAATATAAAGAAGTTGAATGTGTTAATAGTATTCTTTAAGATTGCCTTCTGTCAACACAGGATCTCCTAGTCAGACAGGGACAGTACTCTAATCCTTTTATTCTAGAGACAAATTAAAAAAAAAAAACATATTATAAAGATGTAATGACATTTTCTTTTGTAATATATACATACATATAAAATATTTAATAATACATATGTATCTTAATACCTAGATTTTTTTTTAAATACCTATATTTATTTAACAAAAACTACACAACTCAATGGATGAAGACAATCATATCCATAATTTGAAGAAATGCACACGTAAATTACTTAGCTAGGCTAGCCGGTTAGTGCTTACCTAAAGTCACTTATAGAATAAGTAAAAAAAAATCACGCATCGGTGCGCCAATGCGTCCACAGCCCGCAACACTGTAAATAACTAAATGTGTAAAAAAAATGTTTGTATCTATTAAAAACTTCTTACGCTTTTTAAGGTCATTTTATAAATATTCTCCAGTCGTAAAAATTATAAATATTTCAAATAAATACCGACTCTTCTTGTGCCACCAATCTTCTAATAAATTCAACGTCAATAAAAAAGGACGATAAAATACCAACTGTAAAAATAATATCATCTCTAAGCTTAAATTTTCTAATAAAACTGTGTTCATCTGAATCGACCTGCCAGCTGCAGGTAAGTATGCTTTTCTGTATCTGTTTGTACATAATTAGATAAAGAATATGAAGTTATATTTGTACAGCTCCTTTGAGGTGATTTTTCGCAAAAACGGCGTTATACAAATCATCCAATTATTATTATTATCATTATTTCTCGTGTTTGAATTGAGGAGCAGCGCCATGTAGCGACAGTAATGGTAACTAAGTATTTGTTCAGGGGGAACGATTTTAGGGATGATTTAAATAGAAGTGGATGGTGTGTGTGTTTTATGTTGTGCGGAAGGTTGATATACGAGTTTACTCTCCTTTTCGTGAAATATACTTTCCTATTATCAAACTTAGTCGGAAGTATCTATAATTAGATGTTTATTATTTATATGCCCAAATTTCTTAATTGATTTTTGATTACTGTAACCAAAACAAAAATAAAAAAATAGATATTTCACTTCAAATTCTATGCCTAAATCACGTTTATATAGTAAAACTAAAATATTAAAACAAAACTAATCAAAACACTTCAATACTTGTACACATCCATGTGAACTCTTCAGCATAGGTTCTCCTAGTGAGGTGTGTATACTCCCGATGAAGAAGCATCGCTTTCGAAACATATAGATATGTGTATATTAATAAAGTGGTGAATACAAAGTAAATTTTAATTCATTCATTTATAAATAAATACTAACTAGAAATACTGTTTTCTTGGCTTGTGGCATTAATAGGTTTTCTTTAAATCTTATCGCATATTTTAGTGAGTGTTTTAGTGGAAACCTATCTAGAGATGATCGCACTAATAGGCATATCTCCATTATACAATACTTAAATCAAAATATCAGTATGGCTGTAGTATTTTGTGGGTGTGGCGCGTTTTATTTCTGCCATAATCGCTTGAAACATCAATCTTCCTTGGATTTAGAGCAGAATTATTGACTAAGGCTACGAGGTGCTGGGCGCGGCTTCAAACACATGAACAAACAGCAACACTCGCGTATGCATACCACCCGGTGATTAATTGCATTTAATTCTGACTGTATTGATTTAGTATCGATGAAGGCGCAGGTTAAGTTCATTTGGATTCATTGTAAGTTTGGATTATAGTTTTACAAATATTTTATTGTATTTACGGTGAAAATATTACCGTTTTTTTATTAATGTGTTTACCCGGAGAACAGACATTAGAATTACATTAATTGTTTTTGTTTTAATTTTTTTTTTTTTAAATTTAATGTGGATCAGATTTAATAACGTTATTATTAAGTTCTGCAAGCATTTTAGTTTTTATTATTGTGACAGCTGTTTCGGTATTCAAGCCCATTTTCAAACAGTGGTTAATTCACATTGCGACGACTTATGTATACGATTTTATTTACTCCCACCCAATTCTAATTTAGACGGGTGTTTAAAATTATTATTTTTTTATATGTAAAACAGATTCAGTTAGAAATTCATAATTAAAATTCTCTATCATATGAGGATTTTACATTTATAATGTGTTTTCTCCGTATTTAAATCATGTAAATAAGTCGTCGCAATGCAGATTAACCGCAGTTTGAAAATGGCCTTAAACGTCTACAAAATAAAAACTAAAATAGTTGCAGAACTTACGAGGAACGGCTGCGCGGCCTGTTTCATACAAAACTTAATTTTGGATTTAAGGCCAAAATACTCTAACCTAAGCATATGATCCCAATTAATTAATTTATTTTTCTTTTACAATAATTAAATAAAGGCCATTAAATGAATTGGTTTTTATCTAGAGGCACCTTGAACAATTATTTGGGGGCTAACGGTAAAAAAAAGTTATACCCCGTCTGCTTTGAAAATATAATGAAATATAAAATAAATATTAAAAAAATTAAAATGTTAATATAAGTATTATAGTGGACATTAAATTAAATTAAAAACGATCAATTTACGTTGGAGCACAAATTTGCCGTACATAATTTAAAATATCGACCCGAGAAAGGTTTATCGAATTGAGAAAGATTTGTTTGAATCACCGTCACCTCACAAATCTTTTGAACGGTCTCCGTTAACCATAGATTCCCGGCCCGTTGGCATTTTGTTAAATTTTACCGGCAATAAACAATTGATCAAGCGCTGACAGGCCGAGAATTGGTGGTTAACGGGGCACTAAATGCCGATTTGTTATTGTGTCAAGTGTCTCCTTTTAAAGTAAAAAACGTGTAGTTTTCTTTTCTTATTCTATTGGTAAAAGTGGGTAGGTACTTTTCATTTATTTTTTTTCAAATGAGGAAATTTTAAAAAACTGTACTTTGTTTATTTTTTATGGAAACTATTTAACGATCAGCATCACACTTTATAGTGATAACGTAATAAATTCTATGAATGATTTATCTGTACATTCTAAACGGGTAGTATAGAAAATGTATAAGATTTCAAAAGACAAACATCCTCAAGCTGTAAACTTTTAAATTATACATGAAATACGTATTGTAATTTTAGATAAAACGTTAACAGTGTTAACTTCACTGGTTTTCAAACTGCACCTATTTTCAGATATTTTGGTATGCTCTTCATAGATTTAAAATATTACAGTTTGATGAACTTTGTCTTTTGAGACTTTGTAAATTTTTCTAACAACCTGTAAAAAATTTACAGATAAATCATTAGTAGTATTGCTTGAGTTAGTAACCTACAAAGTGATGTTTACGCCCGTGTTTGGGAGCTGGCCCAACACTAGGTTTTATTTTGGCTTTTGCTGTAAAAACTCTCAAAACAGATCACTTGAGGCAATAATTAATAATTATTTTACATTAACAGATTTCTAGATGAACACAAAATTTTCATCTGGAAAAGTCGCCTCCATCCCGAGATATCAACTTTTGATGTTTCAATAAAATCAGAAGATAAGTGAAGCTTACATTAACACGTGATATATACGCGGGTATGAAGTAGTTTAATTGGAATTCAATATTTTCATTCCCCGACAGGGCTCTGCGTCATTGCCACGAACAACATAAGTAGAGTCGTAATTATGTGCTTTTAAGCTTTTAATGTAAGTACCCACCTTTGTTTATAATATATGTATTATGTTTGTTGGTATAAATGTGGGCACTGACACGTACCGAAATTTCACTGAAAAAAAAGAGATAAACATTTTTTGTACCACCCATCGATCTTACGCTCGGTTGGGTCGCTGATACCTGGGATTCCGCCCAGGCAGTTGTTTGGTGTACCCGGTAATCCTTTACCTCGCTTCCCTCTCGTTTCCTTCCTACCTACAAAACAATTTCCCCGCCTCGGGGCAGTTGGGCTCCTTAAAAAAGTAGTCTCACACAAAGATGGGCTGAGAGAACGTAGCTAGAACGTAAGAGATAAACCGATAGAAATGTGTTGTGGGCGTGTCCGTGTGAAGAAATAAGATCTATTGAAGGGCTGGATGCCAAACTCATAACCGAAAGAAGTTTTTTAAAAATTAGAGTTCAAACATTTCCTCTATATATAAATCTCCAAGTGTAGTACTTTTGTTCAACGGTATTTTATCCTACAAGTAAAACATCTTTCCTCTGCAATTTTTTTTATGTTTCGGACAAAAAATATCAACTCTGTGTTTTTATATTTAAAAAAAACGACATAGAGGTCATTATTGTAGAGAACTATTTTTTCTTACTTGAAGGGTTAAAATAATAAGAATATTATTATTTTCATTAAAATAAACTAAAACAATTAAATATGAAAATAATTTGAAACAAAAATTTGTCAAAAGACATTTTAAAATTAAATTAAAAATAATTTCTTCAAACGATTGGTATTCACTTTGTGGCCTCATTATTAATAAATGAATTAAAAATATAATTAGTTTTCACTACTTTATAAACATACATATTGATAACTAATATATCTAATATTAAAATATTTAAAAGAATATACAAAATATATCTAATATTTAAAAAAAATATACAATACAAATAAATACAACCGGTTTACAATTAGATAAATTCGAAATTTTAGAAATCGGAGATAGCATTTTGCAATAGTGAATTAAATTTAATAAGTAAACAAACACTTTTTAAAAATATTTTGAATTTATTTTCATATTAGTATTAAAAATAAAAATAATTTTAATTTCTAATATAAATTAATTACTTACCCACTTTAATAATTTTTTTGTTTATGTTTATAATATGTTTATTCTTACATTATCGTGTTCTTATTTTTATCATTTGTCTATACTTGAAATTATTGTTTAGTATTCATATATTCCTGAAGATGAAAGCATCAATTTGTAAACAAGTAGATATCAATATATATTTATAAAGTGGTGAATACAATAAGCATATTTTTAAATTCATTTATTAAATTTAAAAAAATAATAAATTTTATGTAACAGTTTTCGCACAAAACTATGACACCAAATTAAAGTTCTTAGCATTTAATTTCTTCCCGCTTTTTGTAAATGTTTGGCTACTTTTTTCTCTCCTTTGAGGCGTTTTTCTTTCGCCTTTATTAATTTCTAGGCTTCTTTAAACCCCTTCCTAGGGAGAAAAATCAGAGCTGTCAGATTCATTGGACGACATTTTATTATTTGTGATAGGATAAAAATTAGCAACATTACGCTCCGAGTAGCTCGAAATAAATGCATATTGCATCATCTGTTGACAACAGACAGAACTAATTTTAAAACAGTAGTTTAAAATGAATCAAACTTTTAAATAAAACGGTTTATTGTAAAACGACTTCAGGTTCCTGAGGTTGTGGTGGAATATAAACACAAAGGATACACGTTCACAACGCCATTTATACTACCTTTTGTCTTTCTCACTCAGGGCGGTTTCCTTCATACAATTACTCAGACGTACGTTAATTTTAGTATAAGGTGATAATTTGTTTTGTGATTCATGGACATTTCTATTTAATGGGAGATGGCTAGCGAATTTCTAAAAAAAGGTTAGACCTACAGGATATCATTTCTGCTGTTTTGAAGGTGATAATCGTTAGCCGATTCTGGTTCCACGATAACTGTTCATTACTACATACCATTTTGGTACCTAGGCCTAGTCAAAAAATTCGATATTTTATTATATTAAGTCTATCCTCACTGTAGCAAAACAGTAGTACTGTTTTTTTTTATTCCTCAATTTGTTTAATACTTGCTGATATTTTGATAATCTTTAAATCAATATTATGTAATTGGATTTCAGTATCTTTATAACACAACCATTATGCTGTTTTCTTTTATTTTTAATATTCGTTTTCTAACTTGTGTACATTGATCACAACATGCGTACGTTCTAATTTTGTGCTACATTTGTATGATGATTGTTATATATTATTGTATGATATAATATTGTTGAACTAAACTGCTGCTGATAAGCTACTTGCAGTGTCTTAGCTGGTTCAAAGTCCCATTGTATGTAATTAACATTATACAATAAAATGAACAATAAAAAAATACGAGTCCTCTGTTTTCAACGTGAACAATTTTTATACCTATCTCCGAGGTTGACCCTAGAAAAAATTATCAATTTTTTTCCGAGCAGTCCTGTGTCCCCAATGTTGACCATTTTAACAGCATCCTCAAAGATGACATAAGCCGCGAGGGAGTTTTTCCGTCGGAGCCTCCTGTGTGGAGTTTAGGCCTTGTTTGTTCCATGGTAATAATATGATTTTTGTCACATTTAATAATAATAATAGTATTTCTTTATTCCAGAAGGTATGCAGGGGTAGTGCAATGCAATACTTTCCATGAGTAATAATAATACAAACAAATAAATAACAATAGGTACGGTAAATAAGAGGAAGAAAAAAAGAAAAGAAAAAGATTACTCAGTAAAATATGCAAAAATAAATTCATTCACTAAGAGAGAAAAAAAATTATATTTTTTTTGTGTTTAATGTATATCAAATTTAATAATGCTATTATTAAGTTCTGCAAGTATTTTTAGTTTTTATTATTGTGACAGCTGTTTCGGAGTTCTAGGCCATTTTCTAACAACAACAAAAAAAATTCAAATTTATGGTGGATATTTGATGGTTTCCCAACTCCAAAAGGCCATCAAGGGAGACTCCATCCATGTAGCCGTGGGCAGTAATGATGGTGTTCTTGGATCGGCGTACTCTGCACCATAGGCTTCCCATGCGGTGGCTTAGAAGTGCTCTGAAAGAGTGCACTCGTCCTTCCAGGAACAATTCTGTAGCGCTGCAGTATCTTGGTTGACGGAATAGTTAGTGATAGTGATGCATGTAGGTGATACATTTGTACTATGAAAAGTTGAAACAGTGTTAGATAAACAAAAATTTTGCTTCATAGGACATAATATTATAATAATTTACATTAAAAATGTATATATTCATCAGCTCATTATCATAATAATCATAAACTTTTGATACACCGTGTACTTCATTCACTTAAGATCATTTAAAATCAGGGCACTTACGAAAAATAAATTGTTGAACAAACATACTTTCTAATGCGTAGGCAGACTCGCCCGAGATAAAAAAAGCTGTTAACAAATTTATCACTTTATTTGTGGGTCAGTAATAAATAAAATATTAGTGGGTAGATATCTCATACGGATCGATGTACATAATAGCTCGGCATTCCTACGTCACGTCGTGCGTAGAGCTAAGTCGGTATTACACAACAATAGCTTAATTACAGTTCAGATTTATGAGAAACTGTAGACACAAAATACATAATAGATATTGTTCTTGTAATGATATTACATTAATACCCCGCTTTACAGCAAAGGTCACCTCTAGTTACATCCTAAATGTGATTAAACAAAGCATCGTAAAACGAATCATCTATTATTAATTTCTTTTTTCTTAAATATGTCCTTGAAATTATTCATGTTTTAAAAAGACTTGATTTCAGTAATAATCTGTTACTTGTCATAAAACACATTGTCACACATATTCCACGTCGATGGAACAGACCTTACTATTAATGAGGAACTCCAGTAAAAAAATATTATGGTTTAAAAAAAATTCATATTGATCAGTAAACGCCGATCAGCTTCACGTAGAATTTAATAGTCGTTATTTTAAAATTTAATAAAAAACCATCTCATCAAAATACCCCGTTCTGTGGGTAACATTGCATTCTCGATATTTAATAACACGGGGTTTTCTATTCGCGCGTATCTGATTTGTATTTTCATGTTGTATTGTAAATGTCTTTTTTTTAGTTTCGATGGAATTTAAGCTAATTTGAATGACTTTAAGCCCTATAAATATTGTTCTAGATGAAAACCAATATTTTTGAAAGAAGTAAGTTATTACTTTAATAAATGTAAAATCACTTTGTGGCGTGATCTCTTCTCGATATATAAAAATGAATGTTTGTCTTGTCCTCTATTTTCTCGAAAATTACTCAATCGATTTCGCTGAAAATAGCACAGTTTATTATTACGGGAAGGTTTGGAGAGTTTAGTTTAAATGAAATCTAATATGTAAAACTGTTGCTATAACGTTTTAAAAATAGTATAAAAAACATTGAACCCGCCATGTTCTATTGAGGTTAGCCCATAGATATACCGCTCTAGTTAGCCACAGAGTGCATTATTCAAAAGAAGAAGATTTGTCTAGGTAGAATATTTTCAAAATGGAATACACAAGTAGGTACCTACTTAAGAACTTTATAATTTAGATATATTTTGAAAAAATAAATGTTTGGAATGAACAAAATTTTCGAATGAATGGTTCTTTGTTGAGAGATAGTTGATTTTGCTGTCAAATCAATTATGGCACCCAAACGAGAAGCAAGAATTCACAACTTCATAACTTTATTCAAAAAATCCCGAGAAAGGCCAGGTACACATTAATTAGTTTTAAATAAAATGAATGGGAAATATTTACTTTATTTTTTTATTTTTTTGTTTGTTTGTTTATGATTGTAATTTATTTATTCTTATGGTATTATTTTTCTACGTTTATAATTTGTCTATTATATGAGGGAAGCTTAGCCTCCGAAATATATTGGTATTTATATATTAAATTGTAGATTAAACAAAATATTTCCAATTTAAGGATTTTCATTCTTTTGACATTTGACATTTTAACATCAAAATCAACCGACCGTAGATTTCGTGCATTTTAGCGGTCTTTGAAAAATTAGAACTTTAACAATTATTTTAACAATGAAAACAAACATTAAAAAAATATTGATGTTTGTGTTAGAACGACGGTTAAAAAAAATTAAAAACCACATTATTTCCTTATCAGTTTCTGACGAAATACGTCGATGTCGTCAAACGTACGAATGCGGTGACGACTTTTCGTTCGATTTTTATTGATAGATTCATCCCCTGTACCGATAGAATCTATATTATCTGTCAGTAATAACAGTGGGCAATACTGAAAACAGCACCCACACCCCTTTCTTCATTTAAATGCAATTAGTGTAGTATTAATTTCCCACATAATCCTTTATGTTTGATTTAGTACACAATACCATTATTCCAGCAGTTAACTTTGAATACTAGGAAATGCTTAACTATTTGCAAAACAATCTCGCTGCTTGCTGTACAGCTTAGAATGCAAGTCGTAGCATCACTACTTTGATCACTCATAAAGGCACCACCATCGAAGTTTTAGCGTTTTCAGAGAGTTGGCTTTCATGAATTTGTAATATTATATTAAAGTTTGTATTAAATTAGTGAATGTTGTAGTTTACACAAGCAAATGCGCCTGAGCATCTAAAGGCTTAAGTAATTCATCAATGATTTCGCTGAATGAACAGTGCCAACAAAGACGAAGGATATCACCCAATATTGTTGCAGCTGACAAGGCAGAATAAAACCATTTGGAGAAGATTTTCGTTCTTTTAAGTTTGTAACTTTACCCGGAGACTGGTTGTGTGGGCGGTGGGCACCTGCCTTGCCTACTATTCCTATTTTAATAATGCATTACACCCGCCTACACGAAATGTTCGGAGATCGAGAAAATGTAGCAATTTGAAACGTCCTATTCATTAGAATGTATTCGAACACCCGTGATACTATGCCATATTATAACACTGATATAATTAATCGCTAGAAATTGAGTGTCTGTATGCGCAAAGTGGGTTCAATTCCATCTTTTTTCGGTAGAAATTAATCTAACATTTTCAAACACCGGAATTATTTCTTTGCGAGCACTCAAAATGGCTATAAACCTCCCTTTGCAGGTTGCTAATTCAAGCATTTTTTAAAAATATTTATTATATATAATTAACAACATTGTTTACATGGTAATAAGAGTAGGTATGCAAGTACTAAAAATGTTTTTTTTATTTATTTATATAATACTTTTAGTTTCTTTTATTTATTTATTAATTAATTCTCGTGTTTAGAGAGGGAGTACTTTGGGAGGGTTTGTTAAACATTTAATTAATTTAAATAGTACTACCATGAACTATATATATGTATCCATACAATAATTTAAAAAAATATATATATTATTATCACAAATTATTTGTAAAATTTCAGTACGTGTATCATGTAGAATTTAAAAGATTACAGTGTAAGGATTATCGTCTTTAGAAACCTTAAACATTTTACTAATCACCCGTATATAATTAAGAGATAAATCATTCATGGTGTTTTAGCAACCTACAATGTGTGAATTTTTGGCTGCTGAATGTTAACAGATGGTCAATTTGATTGGCCTCTCTGAGGACCACGAGTCAAGAAGTCTTGTCAAGAAGACTCACGATTTTATTTTTCTGTAAAATCGTTATGGATCACATATTTATATACAACAACAATAACTTCAGTGAAAAATATAGTGGCCGTGAAAATATATATTCATGTGGAACAGCAAACGCCAATTCTGAATATATAACTTTTATTATATATACTTATAAATCGTTATTTAAAAGGCAAAAAAATCAGCTCATCAATACACCGTGTTATGTTGGTACCTTTGCATTCGGAACATCAGACGTCACGTGCAGATTTTGTTTTTGTATTACTATGGGCATTTTTATTTTTCACTGTTTTGTATTTTAAATATGTATTTTTTATAGTTTTGGCGAAATTTTAACTTAATTAGAGTGACTTTAAGCTCTATAATTGTTGTTCAATAGAAAAAAACTATTATTAGTGAAAAAAAATAGAGTAGTCATGAGCAAACCAATTATCAATTCGGATATTATGATAATATTAATGATCAGTACTATTATTATTCTTTTCGTTATAGTTTCTAAAAACGTACATAATATTATTAGAAACGACGTTTGTTCAAAAGAAAAGGTGAATTTAGAATTTTATCGAGAAGTATTTATTTTTTCATCAATATCCATTTTCTCCCCATCAAAGTAATCCCCCTCAGATATAATGCACTTATGCCAGCGCTTCTTCCAACCCTCGAAGCACTTCTGGAATGCGCTTTTCGGTATGGCTATCGGCTAGTTCTTCGATTCTAACTTTATCTCATAATATTTCCAGAGTGGAAGATACTCAGTATCGCCCTGGTGAAAGACCACCATTCAGAATTGAAACGTTGCTTGAAATGGTTTTAACCGTGTTTGGTGACCAGATCTGAATAGCCAGGTATTTCCCACCTTCCTATTCCCTTCTCCTTCCCCTCCCAATACCTTCAGCCTCACAATATTCCCCAATTGGGAATGCCATAGTCTCACTGGCTCAGACGGTTGGGAGCAGTTGGGACTCTTGTGCGGTATTCATATAAAAAATAAAATAAAAAATCAATTGTGGCAAAACGCTTTCCTTTCATTGGTCTCTTCAGTTTCGGGAATAGGAAAATGTCGCAGGGGGCCAAATCTGGTGAATACGGTGGTTGAGACATGATTACGGTGTTGTTTTTGGCCAAATAATCACGAACAAGCATTAATGTGTGAGCTGGTGCATTATCGTGATGCAAAATCCATGATTTGTTTATCCACAATTCCGATCGTTTGAGCCGTATTGCTTCACGCAAACGTTGCATAACTTCCTTGTACGAGTAGTATTCCTTCTTAACCGTATGACCTGTTGGCAAGAACTCATGATGCACCACGCCATTGTAATCGAAGAAAACAGTGAGCAAAACCTTCACATTTGATCGAACTTGGCGTGCTTTTTTCGGTCTTGGCTCTTCTGGCCGCTTCCATTGGGATGATTGGGCCTTGGTTTCGACGTCATAACCATATACCCACGTTTCATCACCAGTTATGACCCTTTTGAGCAAATCTGGATCGTCGTTGACGTCATTTAACAACTACTAAGCGATACTAATGTGACGTTGCTTTTGCTCAAAATTTAGCAATTTCGGAACAAACTTCGCTGCCACACGTTTCATGCCCAAAACATCCAAGAAAATTGCATGGCATGAGCCGATTGATATGCCAACATCCTCTGCAACTTCCCTAATAGTGATTCGACGATTTTCCAAAACCATTTTCTTCACTGTTTCGATGTTTTCTTCGTTTGTTGACGTGGTTGCAACTCCAGGACGCTCATCGTCATTAACATCTTCTCGGCCTTCTGTAAAGCGTTTGTACCACTTACAAACACTTTCTTGAGACAGAGTAGACTCGCCGAATGCCACAATCAACATTTTAAGTGCGTTGGAGCACTTTATTCCATTTTTAACGCAAAATTTAATACATATTCTTTGATCCATTTTTTTTCTAAAGTAAAAACGAAGAACACACAAAAACGTGACTAACCTTTCCAGTTTGTCAAAAACAAACCACTAATCCAAAATGGCTGATAATGCTAACATATGATAAATATATGTATACCAACATAAAAAAAAAATCGATAATCGAATGTACACCGCCCGCGAAAATTCAAAATTCACCTTTTCTTGTGAACAAACCTCGTGTATTTAGTTATGATTTACAATGAATATAATATAAAATTATGTGCAGTAAAGCTCATCCTTATTTTGACATTTGAAATTCTTACCTCAAAACCGATCAAAACCAGCCATCCACAGATTTGGAGCGTTTTGGCGGACTTTGGCGAGTTATTTTAACTATGAAAACTCACTTTAGAAATAAAAAACGAAATATAAGTTTGAACGTCATTAATGATAAAAAAAAAATTAAAAAATTGTACAGGAGTTCTTTATTTTGAATTTTATATTCCTTACCACTCGACATGCCCTAAGCCATTTCAGATAATTTGGAAAATTTCCAAAAAAACTTTTTTATGGAAACCAGCTTTATCCTCATAAAAATATTGAATTTGGAAAGAAAAATCGACGAAGTCTGAAAAATGAGTAAAAAACGCCCGACATGTCATTGCTTTAATTTCCAATACTCATTGGGAGCCATTATTATGCAAAGTGTTTTGATTCTGCCCCAATGGGAGAAGGTGTAACAGAAATAATAATAAATACCTACATAATATTGGGAGAGCTTTGGTTCTACGCCATTATACATATTTAAAATCGAAGGTACCTACTTTCAATACATTTATTCCATTGATGTTTTGATTCCACTTCAATGGGGAACGAATAATGTTCTTAATCAATAGAGACATAAGTGCTTATTACGTCGTACTTCAGTAATTTCTCCACTTAATTAGTACCTGTTCACGGGGATAGTTAGTACCAAAGTTAATGTAACTAGGTTAATTACATGTATTTATTATGGGAGGCACTACTTAAAATACGAACAAGTAAGCAATTTCAGGCCAAAACGAATTGTAGCTTAAGATTAATACCGTTGAACCGTTTTTATTGGTAAGTGGAGGACTACAAAGCTGTGGAAGTATGATCAAAACTCGTCATGAAAGAAACTTATAGAAGAGTCAATAGATGTACCATATAAATAAAAATACGATAGATATATCCGTTAACAATATCTAGGTTGGAAATATATTTGGGTAGAACTTTGCAATCATATAAAAGATGGCAGCCAAAATATGTGAAATAATTGAGGATAATATTAATAATTCCTGAATACGAGATGAATACGCCTTATATGGGCTTTTGCATACTTTGACAGTAGTGACACAGGTGCAAAACACATCAGATAAAATAGATAGCCTTTATGAAATACAACAAGTAAATATTTAATTTATCTCACGAATAAATACAGGAATAACATACTATAAGTACCATTCCAAATAATTAGCACCAGAGGGAAATAGACAAAACAAACCATTATCTCAATAGCTCCCAGTCCCAGTAAGACTAGAGGATCTGGATTCGAGTCCCAGTTGCAACCGTTGCCTTTTTATTTTCTGCATCTTTTCATGTTTCATTGGGATTTGTTATTACTATCATCTTCATGATTTTAAACGTTTAGAATATCACTGCTGAAGGACCACTAGTTATTATTTATTAGCAGGAAATCTCTTTTTTCAATTAAAACTTTAACAATGTTTTAACAGCTCTTACGCCAGGTATGCACGGGTGGACACTGTTTAAAAATCTATTGAAGTTTATGGAACTGCGCGCACGTAGCGACGTGACATTACCAAGACAAAGTTATCAAGGATTAAGCAATTACGAAAAAAATAACTTAACAATCGTCATCACATTAGTCAGACGTATATTTTAAAAAACTTAGCTTAAAAAAATTTAGCTTACTTCACACTTCTATCGGTTTATCTCTTCATTGATAACCGGGTACTTTTTACAACCTAAACTTAAATTTTCCCTATTTCCTCCCCCCCCCCCATGTTACCATCCGTTCAACACAGACAGCAGTCTGGACAGATAAAATTAAAAACAAAAACAACAAAACGTGACGTTGATCTCTCGCAAAAATATCATAATATCAGCTATCAACTACAATTATTGCGGCCGCAATATTGAAACAAGTGAGGTGTTCATATTAATTAGGTCGTAGTATAGAGACAGAGAGACTAGATGACATGTTCGATGAACAATTCTCTCACTCAACCCAAACAATGGACTGAAATTGAACGTGTCAGGTGATTAGATTAGATTTTGTCGAGTTGATCTGGTCGGTTAGCATTTGCAATTGTCGGAGCGATTGAATTTCACCTCACGTTAAATAAATATAAGTCAGTTTTCCAGCGAAATAAATATGGAATATTTCGAACGGTATGTATTTCTTCAATAATCTCCATATACATAAAAAAAAACTAATGTTTGTCTGTCTGTCTGTCGATTTTCTCGAAAATTACTCGACCGGTGTCGCTGAAAATAGCACAGTACTTTATTATTGGTGCCGGGAAGATTTAGAGAGTGGTTTGAATGAAATATAATATGTAAAATTGTTGCTATTACGTTTGAAAATTAGTATGAGAAACATTAAACCCGCCATGTTGTATTGAGGTTAGCCCATAGATATACCACTTTGGTTAGCCACAGATTACATATTCAAAAGAAGAAGGTATGTTTGTGTACTTAAAAACTTTACTATATAGATATATTTTGAAAAAATAATTGTGTGGAATGAAATAAAATTTCCAAATAATTTTTCTTTATTTTTTTGTTTAGAGATAGTAATTGTCGTCACAAAGCATTACTTTCGCTGTCAAATCAATTATGGCACCCAAACGACAAGTAAGAATTCACAACTTCATAACGTATACATAAGCTAGTTACGTATACAGCTAATTAGAAATTTTTTATCATATATCGAAAAATATGTATGATTATGGATTTTACTTATGTGTACAACGTAATTTATCCGATTTATCAATATAATCATACTATCGGGTGGGTTTCCCATTGATGGAACTCTGATGAAGGATGGGAAAGCATGTTTTAACGTGAAAACTGCACTATATAATATGATTAATAATAAATGCGTGATTATATCAACACAAATTGGGGTATGTTGTGGGACTGAAAGGAGTGGAAAGGGATAGGGGAAGGTTGTGAAGTCACCAAACATGGCTATTGCCATTTTAAACAACGTTGTGATTCTTACGGTCTTATTAATGGTGGTCCTTCACAAGAGCATCCATAATACTATCGCCGCCGCTTTATAGATTTATTCACATCTACCAACAGTGCGCAGATCAGAACAGTACAGTACAGGGATAGCACAGCACGTACGCGAGTATTCACATTACACCATGCAGCACAGCATCGACACAGCACCGACGCGAGTACGGCTGCCAACTTAGCGTTAGCTTCCGCCACAACATGTTTGAGGATTTTATAATCCTATTCCCATATTTATTATTATTTTATAACCTAAATTTCCAGACCAATTCGATCAATTTATCGTTATCCATCTTATCGGTTTTAGCGATATCTGCGTTTAATGACGTCAACTGACTAAGATGGTGGTGATAGCGGTATGTATTCATACTAACTGCGCAGGCGCAGCGGCCACCAGCACGTCAAAATATTCTAGCTGACAATCTCGGCTGGGGCTGGCCCTTGCATTCGCGGATACGTTACACTTACGTACGCTGTAATATGAATGTGTTCATAGATTAATCTAGGAAACTAGTGTTGCCATATCAGTACTGTACTGTTCTACACTGTGCGGTGCTGGTAGATGTGAATGGACCTTTAAACAAACAAGAGCAGCACCTGGACAATAGACATGGTAACATTTCCGCGTGCTAAATTGTATATTTCCTGCAATTTGGTTCATTATGTTAAAGTCGTTCAAAGCAACGTTTCATTTCAGAAGATTTTCAATTCTTTTTATCATTTTTTAAAAGAAAGACAATCATTCCCCATTAAAAACTGAAAGCGAAATTCGCTATATACGTCAGCGCTACAAATATAGGAAAGGAAAAAAAATTGTTAAGCATAATCTTCGTTTTCTATGAATTTCTTATTTCAGTTAACCTTTGCATTATTGAAGTTATGTATTAATAATAATAATAATAATAACAATAATAATAATAATAATAATAATAATAATAACCTGAACTGGTCACTTAGTGTTACACCAAGCATATCAAGACTTATTAGGAAGATATACGAGTATCATGCGAGGTAATGCAAAATCATGTGTTTTTTTTTTAATTGTTTTTAAATCACTTTGAAACATCACAGATTATTTAATTAAATACTGCAAGTAGAACACACCTTGGTCTATGATTCTACTGGGCATTGTTTTGGTGAGTCTTTTTGTAAAAAAAAAGAAACACATCTAAAAAAAATGTTTAAAGTGGAAAACACTTTTTCGGATATTGTCATATAGTTCATTGTTGCAAATTATTTTTTTTAGAATATGATCGAAATAAAACATGCATTTTGGCGATTTTCTTTGGGTAAATCGAAACACGCGGCCACTGTTAAGCGGGAATTTCTACCTTTTCGTCCCTTGCATAAAGACTGCGTGATTTTGTTCGAATTTCACCAAGAGGATTACTTCTTTTATAATTTTCCGTAAACTTTGTATCCACACGAGAGAACTATAGGTTTCGAAACATGTTGATATTTATTTATACAAAATAACTTTTAATCATTTATGATATTTTTAATACTATTCATATGACCAATCTATTAAATTTCTAATTACACAAATATTATCAAGAAATGTTCAAATCGCATTTTTGATTTATGGCAGTAGTCAGTTACCTCAATAGTTACGTTCTACATGATAATCTTTACCATAAAGCCGAAAATTAGTTTGTTTCTGAAGCTAAAAACAAAAATTTAAATTTTTTTATTTACATTAAAGGTTACAATATATATATATATATATATATATATATGTGTATATAAAAAACATATATTAAAAAAAAACATAAAAATCTTTCTCAAAAATATTTCTACAAAAATATTAAAAAAAAATAAAAACATAAACGACAACGATAAATGGTACATAAAAAAATATTTCCTAATTATCTAATACAAATAATTAATGTTAGCCAAGTTTTCAATATATTTATTAACTGTTTAGTTTTGATACATTTTTTTTTATTATTTCAGCGGGTAATATATATAAACAGCTAGGAATCATGTAATTTAAAGGTCTTTGTTCATATTTGTTTGTATGCTTAGGAACCATTAATCCTTCATTAAAATTGAGGCGTGTATTTTAAGTGTGCTCTAGTCTATTTGTGTTATATATAGGGTTATTAATATGCTGAAATATAATATTGTACCAAAGAATTGATCGTCCTGATAGAATTTTGAGACTGATAAAAGTATGGAATATGATGCCTTTGTTCGTATAAACTTTTATGAGCTAACGTAACTCTCAAAATGATTGTTCAAAAATATATATGATTTTGGAAAAAGAGTTTTACGGGTGTAGCTGAAAAATAAAGGTTGAAATTAATTTCTTTTTAAAGTTGTTCTTAATACTGTTTAATTTTTGTCCAGAAATATAGTAAAGTGTTACGTGTATTAAACTCTTTCCTTTCACTCAGTTTTATTGAACATCAAATAGTATAGATTGTTTTATAAAGAAAGCATGTATCCGCTATTTACCAGAATGTAAATCCACAATGTTGTGTTTTTTTTTAATTGAAGGTATTAAAACTTGATCCGCGTTCATAAAATTACGAACTTAAGAATGCAGCAACGGTGATTCATGCCAAATTCCCAACGTTGCAAGTTTCACGATTTTGCCCACAACATTGCAACAATTTCTTCCCACCTTCCACAATATTGCAATCTCACATTGCATCGGCTGCCGACCATTGGTTCACATCATTTACTTTAACATTTATAAAAAGTAACCAACCATAGCGAGCACATCTTACAAATCTACATACAAACAAGAAGGTCTTTTTTTTAACTTTGTGTCGGGTTTTGCTTGTAAAATTAGTTGGTTTTTAGAGACGGTACTTCCATTCTGGTCGATTGGTAGTGGGATCGTTGTATGGCGACACACTGCCTACTCCATTGAACGGTAAACAAATTCAGATAAGTTCTGCGTGTTTATTTGTTGCTACTTCTAGTCCGGGTTCAGTTCGGTTGGTCACACATACCTGACACAGCAGTGAAAATAACTTAGTCGTGGGTTCAAAGATAGCTTTTATGAATATTCAATTAGTATGATTCAAACTTTATTTATTAATGTCACAAGATGTAGGAAGAGTGACTTTTTAGTAGGTATAATGATGTTAAATTTTTAATAGTTGATCACCGTGGAGAGCGATAAGTTCATAGGCTCTGTACGCCAGAATCAAAATCCAAAATGAATGTATTTATTTTAAAATACAGAATCTAATTAAAATAACATATCGAATATTTGCACCTCGCTCGAGAATGAAAATTACTCTCAGAATTGTTTGGTAAGATGGCGTATTTAGAATCAAGTTCTCGTAGTGGTAGCTATTAATTATTAGCTGCATAATACCACTTCGATTTTAGTATTACTTCACATATAGAATACGTAAATTATTTCATACATTGGTGCGTAAATACGTTAAGCTACAGCTATTCAAAAAGTCAGAAACTTTTCAAAGTCCGCAACATTGTAAATAACTAAATGTGTAAAAAACGTTAATGTCTACTGAAAATGTCGCGTTTGAACATAAGTAAAATTATTAAGCATTTATACTTTTTTAATTCTCCAGTCCTAAAAAAGGCCAAGTCTTCTTTTGCCAATAATCTTCTAATAAATGTAATATCAATAGTAAAGAAGGATAAAGCAGCAACTTTTAAAATCATATCTTCTCCAAGCTTAAATTTTATTTAAAAAAACTGTGTTTATCTGAAGTGATCTGCCAGGTATTCTGTATTCAATAATAATAATAATGTTTTATTATTTACTTTTTATAAAAAAATAACAAATAATGATATCCTCACAGGGATTTCCCATGCTGTGGATTTCATTAAATCTGTTTGTCCATAATTAGATAGAAAATAGGAAGTAATATTTGTATAGCGCCTTTGAGGTGATTTTTACAAAAAACGGTGCTATACAAATTTTAAAATTGTTTCATTATTCATCCGTATATAATATAATAAATAAATATGCTGGTGAATTAGATTTTTATCATCCGCCATAACACAGGGGCATCCCGAAAGTCCGAAATGTATTTTTAAACTTGTGGTTGTAATGGGTTAAAACAATTGATTGAAAGGTTCCGAAGGCCGACACTAGTAAAACCCAGCATGGAGAAACCCACATTATTTATAGAGCGAGAGAATCTGCAGTTCAAAGGAAACCAATCACTTAGCCCCGGGGGAAAATGAGCGGCGGTTTCCAAGTTGATCGATACAATGAAATCCCTTTCCATTCAAAGTGAATCCACAATCTATCCACGCATTGCTTTTTCAAAAGAAACTGTTTGATAATGTTGCCTTTTTAGTATGTTGGATTGATTGAAAGTTTCCAGCAGTTCCAATAAATGCTTCTTTTTTTACGAGTAAAATCGGGGTCTGAAGAATAATCGGTGGTTTAGAGGTGAAGAAGTCGTTAAATCAATTTTGAAGAGCTGCTGAGTATCCTATCAATGACCAATTTCTAAACTTTACGCCTGAATTGGTAAAACTTAAAATTGAACTCCCTACCAGTATTCCCCGCCTTCTAAGTATGAACTCTCCAAATTAACAGTTTATTAGCGAAATATATTTATAAAAATGGTATTAAAATTTAAGTCATGGGGATCAAAAACACATAAATTTACACTGTAACTTATCTACTTCAATTTTATTTGCCCAAATATTATATCCTGTTTAAAAGTAACTAATTTTGAGAACAATCTCTACTATTAAAATCTAACTGATCAAACATGGTGAAGATCGCCCTTCATGGGTGAAAGCTATAAAATAATTTTAAAAAAAATGTGTTTTAAGATTTTTTAATCTCTTTTACAATACATTGATTTAAAACTATTTTTGCAAAATAAGTAAAAAGTTTCATAGGAGATTATTGGATAGAGAGCTTCAAAATTAAAATTATTTAAAAAATAAATGATATTTAACGGAAACATTTACATAGAGTAGATTCATTAGATCACCATGCTAGGCGGCTGCCTGTTTCATGGTGACCAATGGAGTATAGTTACTTTGTATGAAGTCTAGTGTAAACATACGGATTTAGTATATAAACATGCTGAAAATTAGAAAAATTATAAAAGAAAGTAGAAGATGAAAAGAGAAAAGAAGAAAAAGACATGCGTAAGGATTAGAACATAAAAACACACAACTCTTTTTTATATATGTGCATGCATACACACATGTGTACATAGGTGCATATATACATACACAAGTAAACATATATATGTACACTTATATGTACGTAAGTATAAACATATGTAATAATAATAATAATAATAATAATAATTGGATGATTTGTATAGCGCCGTTTTTGTGAAAAATCACCTCAAGGGCGCACACACTTTTACATACACACCCTTATGCATATATACATATATACATACATACACACACATACACATGCACCTACATCTTTATGCATAAGGCCAATTACTATTGAGTAGTAAGTAGTCTGTTATGGTTGTTTGATATACAGTTTCCTTTGCATTTTTTTGTTCTTAGAAATACTCGTATGCGATCAATACAAGAATTAAATACGAGTATTAACATAAGAGTAAATAATATTTTTTAGCTATTTTTTACAATATTTTCACCTCACAAGAGTCACAACTATCCGAATCCAGTGGGATTACGACCAATATAATTGTTTATAATAATAATAATAATAATAATATTAATAAAAAAAATAATAATAGTAATAATATGAATAAAAATAATAATAATAATACCATTTATTTATGTGAAACATACATTATTTAAAAACAAAATGTTAAGAAGCTTTGACTGCCAACTAGGAACAAATTCCGTTTTAGGACAGTCAAATTGACAAGTTTAGTTGACATTAAATGACATTATACAAAAAAATAAAAGGTAAAAAAGCTAGTATTGGCATAGTATAGCAATATAATACCATATATCTAGAAAAAAGTATAATAATTAAATATAAAGAGATGTGAAGAATAGTACAAAAAAATATGTATAGCAGATAATTTGAGTATAGAATAATAATTAATATAGAATAATAGTTAAGTCAAAGAGGTATGAAAACGCTCCTTTTATTATCATTTTCTTCTGATTTTTTAGGCCAAAAGTTCCATACAAATTCAGGGAACAATGGAACGGACAAACGATCGTTTAATCTTAGGGTAGGCAGGGCTTTTCAGCTTTTATGGAGTGCATGCCATTGCTATCCAAATCTGGTCACTAAGCATGGTTGAAGCCATTTATAACAATGTTTCGCATCTGAATAAGAAACTCCAGTCGAATTTTTTTTTTTTATCAATAATGACGTGTTACGTAACGGAATTACTAATTACTTCTAGCCTCTCGTGCATAGACGCCTAGCTCCTTGTTAAAAAGTCGGCGAATTCGGTTGGACGGTTCTGCGTCCCGGCACGAGGAGCGACGGCCATTTTGGCCTTAGAAAGATACCGGCATCAGAACGCAGAGGTTGTGTCATAGACACGCGCTCCTGCGCCGGCACGCCGTTTACAATGGCGTCTTGTTACCGTAATTTAAAAGTCCTAACCACTGTTAACCATTTACTTGTGAGGTCCCTACATAGTGGAGCGGGTTTGTAAACTAATATGAAGACACCGTTCCTGCCGGGAGCAGTCTCGACTCCGGACCGATGGCCCAATATAAGCTGTACTTATTTTTCTCTTTTTGCTGTGCTGTAAATAACTGTGTTTAAAGTAACTTGCCTGATTTTAATGGTACTAGGGAAAGAGAATTTTAGATTAATATATAGGGTTATGTTGCCAATTGTTAGTGTATGATTCCCCATATGTACAAACTGTGATTGCCCTTCTGTAAATAAACCTTGGCTAGAAGGTGCATATCTTTTAATTTGGTAGTTGAGTACCCTTTTTCCTCTGAGCCAGTATGAGGCTGACGCCGACTCACGACTGCAGAAGTGAGATTACCTGTTCTATCCACCTGAGCTATCCAGGTGAGCCCGGAGTCAGGCGCCCCTCGCCTGGCCTCTAGGTGAGTTTAACCTAACCTGTTTCTTTTACACTAGCGCTCCAACGTGCTTTCCTGTTTCTTTTACACCGGCCTCCAACGTATCAGTTCTTTTACAGACGTTCAAACTTAAATACAAGTATATTGTTTTTTTTTCTAAAGTTAGTTTTCATAGTTAAAATACTTTTCAAAATTTCAATTTTTCAAAGGCCGCCTTAACGCTCCAAATCTATAACCGGTCGGTTTTGATCAGTTTTGAGATTAGAATATCAAATGTAAAAACAAGGATGAGCTTTACTATATATAATTTTATATTCTATTTTTTTTACACAGGAGAACCTGAAGGAAATAATTTCCCTCAAGGCTTATATCATATTTGGGGATGCTGTTTATAGTAAACCATAACTAAACATAAAGTAATAAAATGATGTACCTTTTTAGAAACTTTAAGTCAAAGAATAATAATAGAATTGACCACTAACATTATCGTAATATCCGTATTGATAATTGGTTTTCTCATGAATACTCTAATTTTTTTTCTTGATTAATAGTTGTTTATAATGAACAACAATTATAGAGTTTTAACTCACCAAAATAAGTTAAAATTTTGCTATAACTGTAAGAATACAAAACAAAACCGAAAAATATATTTTTTTCTTATCAATCCAAAAACGGAATGCTCAAGTGACGTCAGATGTTCCAAATGCAATGGTACCAACATAACACGGTGTTTCGGTAAGCTGATTTTTTATTTACTTTTAAATAATGATTCATAAATTCTACATTTAAGTATATATAATGAAAGTTTGTATTTAGAATCGGAGTTTGCTGATATATATGCATGTATATTTTTAAAGTCATTATATTTTTCACTGGAGCTACTTATTACGGTCTTACACACCGGGTCGATACTGAGAGTATCTACCCCTATTTAGTGGCAAGATGAACGCGGAATAACCTCCCAACCATGCTCATGGATAGCTACTTCTGTCCAAAGCTGCTTTTATCCAAAAGTTATTGAGTTAACTTTAGACGTGTATCAAACATTATCAAAATAAAAATACGTTGGCATTATTGGAACAACACAAAGTTTAGACAATATCATGTTTGAAAAAATCTTTCCAGCTACATGTGATACAAAAACTCATCATTTATCTTTTGCAGTAAAAGTTACCATAGCAAAACTGGGCATGATAGCACCCACTTTGTTTACATAAGAATAAAAAAAACCCTTAGTTTTTTGTTCAGCTTCCTTTATAAGCCCGTGTCCCGTTCAGTAACAAAGGCCTTTCAATGTATCTGACGGGTGTTAGGGCGTAATTTATTATTTCAAAGTGTGTTTCAAACATTTCATAAAATAAATTAATGAGATCGAATCCAGGAAGGGTAAACGGACGGAATAAAAAAAATGCTTTGAAACTCGATGATAAACTTTTCCATCTCATCAAAAGTGGAAGAGGAAACTTACGCATACGGTAGTACCTACCTATTTCCTTTGGAGGTTGTTTTAAAATTACATGCTCTTAGGTTTTGATTGAACAACTTGGGGCGGACTGTTAGATCGGAAATTTAGTCTAATTAATAATTTTTAAACACCGTCCAAATTAAAATTAGGTGGGGGTAAATAAAATCATATAAGTAATTCGTTACAATGCAGCCTAACTGCAGTTTGAAAATGGCCTTGTATTCCGAAACAGTTGTCACAATAATAATTTAAAAAAAAAAACTAAAATAATTGCAGAACTTATTAATAACACTATTAAATTAAATTTACATTAAATAATATAAGAAAATAATACAAAAAATACATTTAAAAAATCCAACGAGTGCTATTCAAAAATTATTTTCCGTATATGCATTTATTATATCATAAGTTGATTCTGGTCAATTTCCGTGTATGCATTTATTATATCATAAGTTGATTCTGGTCAATTTCCGTATATGCATTTATTATATCATAAGTTGATTCTGGTCAATTTCCTCACCATAAAAATAACTGTCAACTACATTCAAGCGTATTCTAGAGTCCCATCAAAATTATTTCTACCTAGTTCCGGCCGATGTTTCAAACTAAATCTTTTCTCTTATACGACTCCTCAGCTGCAGCATTCAATATCTGATATAGGTAGTTTCCCGTCACTCCGGTTTTATCAGCGACAGGCTACCTCGACTCCAACTGAAATCAAACTGATAAAACTTCACTCGGAACTCAAATGACAGATTGCTCTTCTGGTCTATTAAAAATTAAATTAAATTATTGTGTTCTGAACACGATCATATATATTATTTATGTTTTGGTTGCTTCATGTTTTTAAAAATAAGAAACCACTTAAAGTATCAATGTCAATTAGTGTATAATACATTTTTATGCCTTTTTTGCTTTTTTTTTTCAACGTTGGCAAACTTTCCAGGATTACGAATAATGTTATGGGAATCCATATATTTTAACTACTTAGCTACTAACAATACTCCGAGCAAGTCGATGAGTTCGTATATTTGGGATGTACGTTTACGAGAGATGGAAAGACTAATAGGGATATTGAAAGAAGGGTCAATGAAAAAAAATCCTTTAACGGAGGACTGAACGCGGTTGGTGCTTACAAAACGTTGTCCAAATAAGCGAAGCTAGCAGTTCGCAATGGAGTGCTGATAGCAACCCTGATGTATGGCAGTGAGGCATGGAACTGGCAGAGGAAGGATGAAAGTAAACTGAATGCTGTAGAAATGAGATCTCTAAACCATGTATGATCGTGTAAAAACGTTAAGATTCGTAGAGAATGCATATAAGCGTAATGAGTAAGATTAAGAAAGGGACGCTTAGATGGTTTGGGCACGTAGAACGAATGAACGAATAAAGGAGTGTAAGGAGAATATATGACGCGAATTGAAGAAGAAGCCGGGGATGCCTGAGGAAGACATGGCACGATCAATTGAATCAAATACTTGAGTCGGGCCATTGCAGAAGTCAGAATAGTAGAGGAGAATGTATGAGACGATGTATGAATGTGAATGAAGTAAGAAGTGTATGCCAAGATCGAGTTGTTTGACGGTCCGTCCTTTCTGCCTACCCCTGTGGAGAAAATGCGTTATAAAAGTTAACTAACAAATCTAAATTAATAAAAATCCGTTTTTTTTGCCTCAAATAAAAATAACAAGAATTTCCAATAGTTTCTAAACGAGTTAGTTTCAAAAGTCTGTACAGTACTTTCCATCATGAATTTAAATAGGTAGATTATTTATCAATTAAAACTTATCATGTATAAATCACTATTTATTAAATAAATATCAATATGTTTCGAAATCCAAAGTATACTATTGATAGAACGCAATTTGAAAATAATAAGGCAGAAGTTTTGAAGAAGAACTGTTTCTGTTTTGCATGTGGTAATTATTTGCTATTTTAGTCTTACATTGAAAATTAATGATAAATTATGTAACACGCATTTTTCTTCTTTTATTAACGATTAACCCTTTGATATATACGAGTAAGGTTAATTCAAATGAACATTGCACCGTGGGTGAACGTAGCTACTCAAACCGTCGCTACGCCTCTGTTTGGATCAATTTCTTGTCAGTATTAATCGATATTGAATACGACATATTTTAGCACTAATAAATAAACATGCTAGTGGAACGGTGAATCTCGTAGAGTGTGCCTTGCAGTGGGAGAAACTCTCGGATAATTTTAATCTCCACATGGCAATTACAATACCAACTTGATTGCTTTCCTTAATTTCCGTTCAAATTTCCGAGAGTAGAGATGACCTACTTTCTTCATATTGTGAACATTCAACAATATTGCTAAAATGGCCTGAGTGCAATGCGCAAAAGTAATGAGTGCACAATCGACATAAAGAAAAAAATTCATAAACCGATTTGGTATCTGAGAAACTCGTTATCTTTTCATTTGAAAATTGACATCTTCGAGTGATAATGTTATCAATGGTAAATTACTGATTTAATAATATGTAAATCGCCTTTGCGTTAAATTCAACGATGTATTCTTGTAATGTGACTAGTTGATGATTATCTATTTTTTTGGAATAAAGTTATGAAGTTGTGAATTCTTGGTTGTCGTTCGGGTGCCATAATTGATTTGACAGCGAAAGTAACTATCTCTTAACAAAGAAACAAAGAACTGTTCATTTGAAAATTTTATTCATTCTAAACATTTATTTTTTTAAATATATTTAAATAATAAAATTCTTAAGTAGGTACCTACTTGTGTCCTCCATTTTTTAAATATTCTACCCAAACAAACCTTCTTATTTTGAATAAGTAATCTATGGCTAACCGGATTGGCATATCAATGAGCTAACCTCAATACAACACGGCGGGTTCAATGTTTTTCATACTAATTTTAAAACGTTATAGCAACAGTTTTACATATTGAATTTCATTCGAACTAAATATCAACTAAACATCTTTAAACCTTCCAGGTGCTAATAAGAACAAACTGTGATATTTTCAGTGAAACCGGTTTAGTAATTTTAGAGAAAATCGAGGACAGACAGACAAACATTCAATTTTATATATACAGAAAATGTGATGTGATTCGAATCGGTGGTTTTTTTTTGTGTAATGTTAATGTGTAGGCGATACTTTCGCCAGATAAGACGATTTTTGCAAATAACACAATCCGGGAATAACTTTCGCAACAAATTAAATGTAACTTTAGAAAATGTTATTTATATCGGTAATATCGATTTATTTAGAGTAACCCTGCATGATTCGTTCAGAATTGGTTTATTATTACTTTGTTTAAAGTTGAAATAGAAGCATTTACACCGAATATATGGGACTGATTAAAATCTCAGTCGGAATGCCACGCGACCAGGATGATCTGACCAGTAACCACACACAGGCCCCACATCATTATCTCACTCTAGAGATAGCAACCTGGATAATCCGGATTTCGAAAAATTCTAATATTCCGATTAATGCAATGCCATATGAAATTAATGTGTCCAATTGACTAACATATATGCAATACTTAATATTTAGACATTTCAAATCAAATAATTAAATCTTCACAGCAATTTTTAGTACAAACTAATATTCTAATTTTCGTCAGAAAACACAAAATTTAAGAACGAGAAATAATATGAATAATAGTAAAAACAAAATATTAGATATTAACTTTTAAATAAACGAAATACGTACACGGTAATACACCCTAAGAATCGATTCACATCTACCGGTACCGCGCAGTACAGACTCGTGAAGTGGCAGGCACCCCAAAGTTAGTTGCTTACATTATCTGTGAACACGATGACGCACGGCGTGGTGTGAATATTCTCTTATGTGCTATGCCTGCCACATAGGTGTGAACAGACCTTAATATGTACATATATATACAATGCTCTTTCTTACATAGTCTATTAAACAAGTATGATGGTCTCCTTGATTGCATATCTCCTTCATAGCTGCGGGTATTTTCAAAATTATTTAAGTGCTACTATTATGTTAAGTCTACCCTTACGGAAACAAAACTGTAAGGCTGTTTCTTATTTATTTATTTCTTAATTTGTTAAATACTTGATATCTTTATAATGTGATTAAATCGATATTATGTAATTGAAATCTAGTATCACTATAATAAAACTGTTATAGTGTTTTCTTATATTTTTTCCAACTTGTGTACATTGATCACGACGTGCATATATTACCATTATTGTGCTACATTTGTATGATGATTGTTATTTATTGTTGTATTATATAATATTGTTGAACTAAATTCCTGCTGACAAGCTACTTGCAGTGGCTTAATTGGTGCAAGTTCCCATTGCATTTAATTTTTTAAATAGTGGCTTTATTTTAAAAATTTCATGGCATCCTCTTAATATGCTCTACCGACTGTAAGAGATAAAAATACGTTTTGTATTTTTTTCTAAGTTTATAAGGTGTCGCTACCGTAAGTTAAATTTGAAATTTGATAAGAATCTTATTTTTTGGAAAATCCGAGTTTTGAGTTTTAAGAATTCGACAATCCGTATTTGGGAATACATTCCACAAGAGGGGCAGCGTCTAATGGGGAAATGTGCACTAAAACCGACCTTCACCAGAATTGCGAGAGGTGGTTGATTGAAAATTAGTCCCGCCACCATTGCCACGTGTCGGATGGAGGGTTGCGGTAGCGGTTTGAAGAACGATTTTTGGTGATTTTCCACGTACTCAAATAAGTTCGTTAGTATTTTGGCATAATATAGCAAACTTTAATGTTTACTTTGTACTGAAAAAATACAATATATTAAATAACTCTTAAAATGTATAGACGAAAACAATATTTCAAAAGTCTATCTCAAATTTGAATGTGATTTAAGATTTTGACCGTCAAAAGTAATAATGCACGTACCGAGGAGGAACATAAGACAAATTGTAAATTTTTTCTGCAATACGTACACAACCAACTATCAGTCACACTCACTAACCAATAGGTTGCATGATTTGGGCAACAAGTTTGGAGGTATTGTTGATATATTTGCTTGATCCATGTATAAAATAAAACGTCATCTATACTAGCGATTTTATAAATCCTACAATTAATTATTGTAGTCTGGATAATGTAGCATTAATGATTATCGCTGTAACAATGTTTTAGTTTTCTATTCTATGTTATTGTTAATCGTTTTAAAACTATTGTTTAACATTTCTTTATGATTTAAAAACCCAATATAATATTCCAAAGCTAGATAGAATATTATGATTCTGTTGTAAAAATCTATGTAAAAAGCCCTGAAATCCGTATAACCAAATAAATAATTTATATAAGTTTCTTTAAAAGATTGGTATTGACTTTCTGAGGTCATTAATAATAAATTAAATAAAAATACCTTTGTAATGGTGATTAATAGAATAATAGAAAATTGTGATTTTCTAATATGCACATATCAACATGTTTCGAAAGCGAAGCTTTCCTTATCAGAACATAAATACTAAAAAATAATAATTTCAAGTATAGACAAATGATAAACACAGAACAAAATAATTTAAGAACAGACAAATTATAAACATAAACAAAAACTGATTAAAGCGGGTAAGTAATTTGTCAAAAATGCTAATAAAAAAATTGAATAACAAATATATATTAGAAAATTAAAACAGTTTTTTTATTAATAATATTAATATGAAAATAAATTCTAGAGCGAGCTATTTAAAAAAAATACTATAAATTACATTTAATTGATTATTAAAACACTTTTTATAATTTATAAAATTTCCAAAATGTCTAATTGTAATCCGGTTGTATTTAAATGTAAAAATTTTAAACCTTTATTTATGTCAAAATAATGTTTTGTTTCCAAAATATAGTTGGCTAATTCATAATAATTATTATTACTTAAACACATTAGGTGTTCCTTAAAAAAAGTATTTCCTATACATAAAAACTTTCAATCGATACAAATTAATTTATATACTCCTGATTTATTTAAAAAATATTACAAATACTATATATATATATAGATATGAATATATAAAAAAGTGGTGATTCTTAAGTAATTTTTTGATGGATTTATAAAATTTTATTTGCTACTTTAACAACAATAAAAAAATGGAGGCGAGTATTAATAATAATGAGATTAATTTTATGCAAGGCCATTTCAAAAGTTGACGGTCCTCTTCATTGGGCAGTGGGCTGTCCTGTTCTTTTAGGAATATGACTTCATAGATTTTGCAATGCGTATTTTTTATATAATCATTATGTTATTTAAGGTTGCATAAGAAATGACAGCTGTCAATAAATAATGTTCATACATGCATAGCACTTGTTCGTAGTGAGATTTCATTGAATGTAAATTAAGAATACATTGCATTGAATTTATTGCTTCACTGATGATACATACAATTATTTTTCAATTAACTTTTTTATTCCAACCTGTCCAAAACACCACTTTCTAGTTTGCTAACTAAAGCAAAATTATGAAAAATGTACAAGGTTTCAAAAGACAAAATTCCTAAAAGTGTAATCTTTTAATTCTATGATAAAATACAGGTACGGTTTTAAAATCAGTGAAGGCAAAATTGAACCTTTTATATTTTATATAGAATTAAAATATTAATGTTTAAGGATATTTGCCTTCTGAAACCTAATTTTTTTTCCTTACTACCCGTATGGAATTTATTGATAAATCGTTCGTAGTATTTCTTGCATTAGAGAACTGACCGTTTAGAAGACCAGAGCTTAATTCAGAGACATTTCTGTATTAATATACATGTATATAATCATGAAAACAATAGCTTGGTATGCAAATACTTTTAGTATCGCCCTGGTGAAATACTACCATTCCTACCATTCATAAACGAAACGCTTCTTGAAATGGTTTGGTGACTAGATCTAAACAGCTAGTTTCTTCTCCACCTTCATCTTTCCCATCTCCTTCCCGCCTCACTACCCTCAGCCTCACAATACAGCCTAATTGGGGATGCACTAGGCCACTGGGTACGGACTGTTGGGGGCAGTTGGAATTCTTGTACGGTATTCACAAAAAAAATTACACCAAAACAATTTTCTTGCGAATAACTTTCATTGTCACATCTATTATTCTGACGTTATTGATACGCTCTCAGTCGATATTTTAAAACATCTTCATTTATTGATAACCTGCGTACATTACGTTTTTATTATGTACTAGCTGATGTACCCGGAGTTGCCTGCGATTATTAATAGTTTGGAGCAAGGTTTTATAATCACTAACCCTACCCTACTCCCACTCCCTACCCCTATCCAGTAATTTTCCTCTTATTTTGAACGTCATGTGTGCAAAATTTCATCAAGAAGTACCAACATTCGGCTTTAAGGGTGGGTAAGGGGGATGGAAGTGGTTTTTAGAAATCTCGTGTAGACAGTGACCTTCCTCTTGTTTTGTAGGTCAAGTGTGGAAAATTTCATTAATATAGGAATTAAACTGTATAATTGTATACAAAACAAACACTCATTGTTCTTTATATAATCGAAGAAGAAAATATAAGAAAGAAGAAGAAGATAGAAGAGATTGTATTATATTATGTAAATTCTGCAGGAATTTTAGTTTTTAATTATTGCTACAGCTGTTTCGGCGGTCAAGACCATTTTCGAACTGTGGTTAATCCACATTGCCACAACAGACTTTTATGATTTTTATTTATTCCCACACAATTTTAATTTAGACGGTGTTTAAAATTATTTATTACCGGTAAAACCGATTTACTTTAAATAAATTTCTCCGTTCTCTGAGGTACTTACATTTATAACGTATTTTCCCCGCATTTCAATGATACTGTTTTCTTAACTGATTTATTTAAATGTCTTATATTGTTTTGGTCATGTGAACCAACCGAGAAGTGGAGAATAAATAATTTTCCTTACTTTATTAAATAATATTTAACCTAAACCAGCGATTCCAGAGTTTATTTTGACCAAAAAAATGTAGATTACATTTTGATCTTCAATGAATTTTTTTTGTTTTTTTTTCCAATTATAATTAAATAAAATCTAGTGAATGTCGTCACTGGTCACTCAGCCGAGTAACAACCCAATCCTCCACCCTAAACCAAACTGTTCAATACATACATGCTGATTTTGTTTTGATTGTTATTTGATGATTTTTTTAAAGTGATCAGACACAAAATGCCATCTACATTTTTTTACTGCTAATAAGCTTAGGAATTGCTGGTTAAAGTTTCCCGGGTGGTTACGCCGATTACGGTTCTACTTGGATAGCCTTGTAGTTGATTTGCACAATAATATGCATTCTAATAAAGCCTACCCAATTGTAATCAATACCTAGTCCATCGATTTACCCGCATCTGTGTCCGCTGTGACTTCGTTCACTACGCATTAATTCGCACCCGCAACCCGCTACAATATTCGTATTGTATTCGCCACCGCTGTGGTATTTGTATTGTGTGATCCGCCGCAGATGAATATCGTCTGTGATTTTTTTTTGTTGTTGAACTATTATTCATTATTTATGTGCTCGAGCGCATCGATATCCAAATAAGAGGCTTGTAAAGAAGAAATAAGGATCAGGGGTAAGTCTTTGAATCCCATCTGACCCTTCCAATTTTACCCCTGCGTATTTGATCAAATCAATTATAATTATTTAAATAGTGATTACGATAATTTATGAACCAGCGCACCCATCGGGTACATCCTGATATACCGTGCATGCTACAGTATCAGTATATTCTATTAACCATTTGCTTATTTGCACCTAAATAATATAAACAGCGAGTAATGGTAAATAAATAATCTGTGAGATAAGTCCGTATGTTTTTCTAGGCCGGGTCACAAACATTCGGCCCGACGCTCGTGAGTCAACTTTTTCTTTATTTTGATAGTGTTTATTTGTGTTTATATTTGATATCCGAACGTTGAATTAGTTCATTGAAATTACATTTGTCAGTATCATTAATGTAATTACCACCACCATTTTAACTTAGTTACAAATTGCATACCTACCCAACACTCTCTATCAGGAAAATATTATTATTATTATTGTGTTGCTTTGCATTCCGGCCAGTGAAGACATAAACCCATAGAAGTGTGGTGTGAACATGTTTGTGCGCCTGAAGTAAGCTCAATTTTTCCCTAGGTCTGCGAAACAGTTTTTTTTTCAGTATGAATTCGAGCAGATAATAAATTGTACAGGCCTGTCATTCGTCTTGGAGACGAAAGGTCTTATATAAACCGGTATCATCCGTTTTCTATCGAATGGTATTGATTTATTTCTTAAAGTTTAACAAAAAAATCGCAAAAAATGTAACCTTACTGGGGTACCCCGTTCTAAAGTCACACTGTACATGGTTTTATATAAAGAATATGAATTTGGTCAAGTATATTTTAAGTTTGATAAAAAATTTTAAGTAAGATTTCGTAATTATATTAAAATATTAGTAGAGGAACATGATAATGCAATAAGATTAATAAGAATTCTAAAAAATTATTAAAAACATGCCGTGACCGTTAAACCCTGTTTGGTTGCAACATCATATATATATTCTTCCTTCCCATGTCCATAATCCAAATCTTAATACTTTTTTTTAATTCGGTTAATTTTTTAATGATTTTCCAAAGGTAGTTTTTGTTGTAGGTTGATGGAATGTAAGTTGTAATGCGGATCTTGTGAATCGATCCAAGTTTGTATGTGTAAAGTTTTTCTGATTTTTTTAATGTGTAAATTAAAATATCTTTTGTATATAATTGTTTCAGAGACATTAAATTCAGGGCGTTAAAAACATACTCTGTAGGAGTTCTGATGGGGACTCTAAGAATAATTTTCAAAATTGCCTTTTGAGCTATGATAACTGGTTTTATAGTGGAATCGCATGAACTTCCCCATTCGATAAGACCATATTGAAGATGAGATTGGCCTAATGCATAATAAATTTTAATTAGTTGTTCTTTATCTAAAATGTTTCTTATTGTTTTGAAAAAATAAGTTAGTTTTTTTTAATTTGTTGCTTGCATTTTCAACTTGGGAGTTCCAATTTAAGTTTTGATCAATAATTACTCCTAGATATTTTATTGTTTGTACTTCATTCAACTTTGGGCAGTTGCAAGTAACTTCTTGGTTCACGTTTAAGCAGTATAGATAACACTACTAGGTATCATCCGTTCAGTGATTCCGGCTGCACCGAGTTCATAAAATTGTATCCTGTTCAACAGCCCAAATTATATCGGCTACTTATACAATTCAACTAATAAGAATTTATCAATTCGTGTTTGCAATACCCGGCTTAAGACCGTTTCATATAATTTGGGTTTAACCACGAATATCATAGGTACTTGCTTATTGAGCGCAAGGTAACATATTTGTAATCCGATTATTTGATTTTTGGCTTTTCCATAACAAACATTCGGCATCCGTGGTTGAGTGATTACTATCCTCGGCTACGAATCCAGAGGTCGCGGGTTCAAATACCGACATGCGCAAGTAAATTTTATTTGAGTAATTTATGTAAATACGAAATTCATTCACATGAAATAATATATAGTATATTTTAAGGACGTTCAAGAGTGGTAGATACTTTCAGTATTGCCCTGGTGAAAGACCACCATTCAGAATCGAAACGTTGCTTGAAATGGCTTTAGCCGTGTTTGGTTACCAGATCTGAATAGCCAGGTACTTCCCCACCTTCTTCCTCACCCCCACTATCTTCAGCCTCACAACATAGCCCAATTGGGGATGCCATAATCTCACTGGCTGCAGACGATTGGGAGCAGCTAGGACTCTTGTATGGTGCTGACATAAAAATAAAACGATTTCGTTAACTGCACATTACACTCTAACTTTTTTTACCAAATCCAAATTTTTTCCAAATCCTCTTTGCATTAGATATGTAGGTAGGTATATATCATACATATATATATATAGATGCCTTCTCGTATTATGTTGATTAAACACGACGGTTTGCGAGGTTTTTATTGATCCGCTTGCATTTGTTGATCCACCCACATTTGTTGACCTGTTATCAAAGCAGGCATACATATATATATATATATATATATATATATAAGTTGATCCAAAGGATCAACTTTCGGCATCGAGATTTTGCTGAAAGCCATACCCATTTTTTCCATCACATATACATTCTACACTTTTTCTCTTCATTGATCCAATTTCAATGAACCAGTCAGAGGGCTTTCTTTATCAAAGTAGTATATTTGGTTATTCACTGTGCCCATTTGTTGATATGATTTAAATTAACTTTAATTAATTATTTGGTTCTTAGCGAGTATAGGTGATACGATTTAATTTGGGAGGCAGGTGTAGGTACCGCCGCCCGGGAACCATTTAATGGATAACCAACACCTCAAAATAGCAAACAATATAAACATTTTTTTCCTAAAAGATAGATAAACATTGCCGGTTTATGAATAAAAACATATTTTCAATTTAAAAGGCTTTTATAATTTCTTCAAACGATTGGTATTCACTTTGTGGAGTCATTATTAATAAATTAATTAAAGAATATACCTAGTATTCACCACTTTATAAATATACATTGATATCTAGATGTTTCGAAAGCGATGCTTTCATGGTGAGGAGTAATCATATATTCCTGACGATGAAAGCATCGCCTTTGTGTTATATTATTACTGTAATAAATATTCTACATGTTAACTATAAAGTAAAACGATTAGACAACTTAGAAGTAGTAGAAATTTTAAAATCCGTAATGAATAATGAAGACGTAATGAATAACCATAAAATCTCTCTTACAGTAGTATTTTCGAAATATTTCATTTCTCCACACCATCTGTCACTTACTCCTCCCCCCATTCTATATACTTACCACCCCTTAAGTCACACTTCAACCCACAATTCAAACACCTAATGTATTAACAATAATTTTGTATTAATTTTAAGTTAGTATATATTTATCCCTGAAGAAGGAACCGTATTTTGAATACCGATTCGGTATTCAAAATACGTATTTTGAATACCGAATCGGTATTCAAAATACTCTATTAGTAGTAGTAGAGTAGTATTACCATATACACTAAGTGAGTTTATTTTATTTTTATTATGAACAAGCGCAAAGTATTAGCTGTAAAAAATAGTGAAACAATACTTTTCAAAAAGTTCAATGAATTTGAATGAATATCCTTGGCACCGGGAATGGCGCAGCGCTTTGACTTTTTACATATATACAATATACTCGTACTATATACACATCCTTCTCTGGTGAGTCATCGCCCCTTTTGGATCGCTGTTTAATTTCTTGTTTTCGAGAAGCGTTCATTTAACCCTTTCAAAGCTGATTTAAAACTGGTAGTGATAAAACATTTTTCAACACCTTGTAGAATTATTTGAAAAATGTTATCGTAGTTTTTTTTCAGCTGGTAGTTTAGAAGTTATTGGTTCGTTTATTTGAAAGAGCGTTTGGTCTCTATGACTAAATTAAATTAGAGCGAAACTTACTACGGTGCGTTACTAAGCGTGCAGTCCGAATGAACTCCGATCTGTGGACCCCCTTTTACATCTTGTGGACCCCCTGCAAATCTGTATGGACCGCCAAGAGTCCGTACGGACCACTTTGGGAAAATTTGTTTTAAAGATTAAACATAAAAATCACCTGTCAAAATATAAGCATGGCGACCTCCTGAACAAGAAGTTTAAATCCTATGAAAAAATATCGCCAATAATGCCAGCAATTGTAAAACGAAAACCGCCAAATGATATTCACTTTAGATAGGGAGGAAAACATTCTGAATTCTAAGTATTTTCAAAATTACGGTACGAACGGGTTAGCAATATCGGAGGTGTTTATGTTATGACATGACTAAACTTGTTTATGGTCAGAAAGACAACATACAATGTATATTACGACACTACAGCGACGAGAGGAGTGTCCTGAAAAAAAAATCTGTTATTAAAATAAGTACCATATATGAATAATTCATTTGCATTTTGGATTTTTTTACAATATTTTAATTAGACTAGCGAAGCTAGCAGTCCACAATGGAGTTTTGATACCAACCCTGATGTATGGCAGTGAGGCATGTAATTGGCAGAGAAAATGAAATAAATTGAATGCCGTAGAAATGAGATCTCTGAGGCGAATGTATGATAAAACCGTGAATGATCGTGTGAAAAATATTGAGATTCGTAAAGAATGCAAGGCTGATGTAAGCGTAAAGAGTAAAATTAAGATAGGGACGTTTAGATGGTTTGGGCATGTAGAGCGAAGGAGTGTAAGAAGAATATATGAATGTGAATGGAAGAAGATGCCGGGGACGACCGATGAAGACATGGCACGATCAAGTGAATCAAATACTTGAGTCGGGCCATGTCAGAAGTTTGAATAATAAAATAGAATATATGAGACGATGTATAAATGTGAATGAAGCGTGAAGTGTATGCCAAGATCGAGTTGTTTGGGGGTCCGTCCTTTCTGCTTACCCCTGCGAGGAAATGGCGTGATGGTTAGTTAGTTATTACAAATTTATACCTTTTGGTAAGACAATAAATTGGTCATTTTCAAATATTCAATGCGTAATTTTGCCTACGAATCCGGAGGTCGCGGGCTAAAATCCCAGCGCGTGGGAGTAAATTTCATTTCATTAATTTATATTGTTTCACAATTAACTTAATAAAAAATAATACATAGAATATTTGCGCACGTTCCAGAGTGGAAGCCACTTTCAGTATCGTCCTTGTGAAAAACCGACATTCAGAATTGAAACGCTGTTTGAAATGTCTTTAGCTGTGTTTTGTGACCAGATTTGAATAACCGGGTACCTCCCAACATTCCTCTTTCCAATTCCCTCCATCTGCCTCAACATACCCCATTTGAGATTACCATAATCTTACTGGCTACAGACGATTAGGAGCAGCTGGGACTCTTGTGTGGTACTGACATAAAAGTAAAAATATAACGATTTTGTTAACTGCACATTACAATGTTACTTTTTTACCAAATTAAAAAATTTGCCAAATCCTCTTTGCATTACATATGTAGGTAGGTATATATCATATACGATCACGATCGTTTTTATAGATTCCTTCTCGTACTATGTTGAACAAACACGACGATACGCCAGGTTTTTGTTGATCCGTTTGCATTTGTTGATCCCCCCACATTTGTTAATTTTCCTCTTTCCTCTTTCCCATCCCCTCGCTCTACCTTCAGCCTAACAACATACCCCAATTGAGAATGACTTAGTCTCAATGTCTCCAAACGGTTGGGACTCTAGTGCGGTATTCACATAAAAAAAAATTATAATAATAATTCATATCTGAACTTGAAAAACTACATACAGCCTACGTTTAGTCGTAGATCAATGCACGCCACTTGTAAGTTCATCTTAAGTTCGCCCGTAATATTTCTCTTGACATAATAGCCTACATTCTACTCGACCAACGCATTGGTAAAACTTTATTTACGAAAAAACGTAAAATAAAAATAAATGTCAATTCGTATGTTTCCCATAAACCGGTTACTCCAAATGACGATTTTTTAAAGACGAGGAACATGGAAACAAATTAAATAATTGTGAGAATCCAGAAATAATGCTATTCAGAATTCAGTATCCAAAAACCCCGTTAACTCGAATACCAACTACTTTTAACGAACTGCTAATAGTTTCTACGAGTCAATGCAATTATTCTAGAACTGCAGTTTCCGTTCTAACCTACCGTTGATGTCGTTAAATCTTTTACGATGAATGGACCAGGTAGATTAAAAACACAAGGTAAAGGTAAAAACTAATTACGGCCAAATATGATTTAAGAAATACATGTCCGGTGACATAATTTTGCCATATTAATTACTATATTTTATTTATAACTAGCTGATGTGTACCCGGCCTTGCTCGGGATTATTTATTGTTTCGTAATAAGGTTACGAAGTTATGAATTCTTGCTTGTCATTCGGGTGCCATTATTGATTTGACGGCGAATGTAATGCCTTGAGACGACTATTACTATCTCCAATGAAACATTTGAAGAAATTATAAAAGAACATTCATATGAAAATTTTATTTCATTCCAAATATTTATTTTTTCAAAATATATCTAAATGATAAATCTCTTAAGTAGGTACCTACTTGTTTTTTCTATTCAGAAAATATTCTACCTAAACAAACCGGCTTCTTTTGAATATGTAATCTGTGGCTAACCAGAGTGGTAAATTGAAGAAATTCACCTGTAAATTGCATAGCTAGGCTAGCCGGTTAGTACTTACCTAAAGTCATTAAATAAATAAAATAAAATAAAAAAAATAAAAAAATAAATTAAATTAAATTAAAAATTCACGCATCGGTGCGCAAATGCGTAAATAAATAAAGTGTAAAATAATTTTTTTAAAAAACGTTAATATTTATTAAAAGCTTCTTACGCTTTTTAAGGCAATTTTATAGATATTTTCGAGTTCTAAAATTCATTTTATGAATACTTTCCAGTCCTAAAATTAATACCAATAATTCAATAAATACCACCTCTTCTTGTGCCACCAATCATCTAATAAACGTAACATCAATAGAAAAGGAGAAACAAATAACCATGTAAAACTGTCATCTCTATAAATAAATTTTTCTAAAACTGTGTTCATCAGAAGCGACCTGCCAGGTAAGTATGTTTTTTCTGTATCTGTTTGTACATAATTAGTTAAGAAATATTTAAACAGCGCCCTTGAGGTGATTTTTCACAAAAACGGCGTTATACAAATCATCGAACTATTATTATTATTATATCTATGGGCATCCCAATACAATTTGGCGGGGTCAATGTTTTTCATAATAATTTTAAAACGTTATAGCAACAGTCTTACGTATTGGATTTCATTCAAACTACTCTCCAAACCTTCATGTCACTAATAAGAATAACTGTTCTATTTTCAGCGAAATCGGTCGAGTTATTTTGGAGAAAATCGAGGACACACAGATAAACATTTATTTCGATGTACGGAGAAGAGAAGATAAAACAAATATTTAATATTGTCAGTACAATATGTTCTGTACCCCCTTTTACGAGTATAATAAAATTGCTTAACAGCATTATTTCCGTGCAAAATGTATAAAAATACTTTTTATCATTTTTTTATTATACTATTGTATGATGCTATCACTTTGTGGTTATCCATTATAATGAAATGAAATACTCAAACTTTGTTTAAACCACATTTATTTTACATGCCTAACACAAGTGTACAATTGCCCTGACGATGAAACGGTTGTTCCGAAACCGGTAGGCTTGTAAAATAAATGTAGTTTAAACAAAATTTCAGTGTTTCATTCGATTTTTTTACAATGATTGAGTTTAACTTGTAGAACTCCATTTTTATTTAAAGTTTTTTTGTAATGAATAATAATTTCTTCAAACGATTGGTATTCACTTTGTGGCGTCATTATTAATAAATGAATTTAAAAATACACTTAGTATTTACCACTTTATAAATATATTATTATTATTTATATATTCCTGACGATGAAAGCATCGCTTTTGAAACATAAAGATATCAGTTTATATTTATAAATAATTAAATTTTTATTGAATTAAAAAACATTTAAAATTTAATTTAAGAAACGTATGAAGGTACAATGATTGTCTCCTAAAAAAAAATTACGTGTTTTTTACAAATGTAATGATCAATAGAGCATGTCGAGGACACAACTTTTTGAATTTTTAGAAAATTCTAAATAGTGCCGAAGATGCAAGCCGTCAAAATGTTAATATTTTAGGAGAATCTTGCCGTTCGCAGATAAGTGTGTGACGGTACGGTACATAAATACACTGGTGCGGCAGTATGGGGTATTGCCATTCGAATTGTGAATTTACTGAATTGTGTAAATTTGTCATAATATAGAATAGAATAGAATAATTATTATTTATAAACAACATCGACGTCACTACGCCATTCGTCATATCCCGACGTGACTTGGGTGTCATCGATTGTAAAAACACCTTATGATTAAAAAAAAATATATATATATATATATATATATTTTTATATATATTTAAGAAACGTTACTTTAACTGGTGAAGATGTCGGGACTAACATTTAATAAGCATTGGTTAATTTCTCGTATCTATTGAGGATGGGGAATCCCGTTCTCTTTGGTCGACCTCTAGCAATGCATGGATTGCCTCTGCCAACACATCTTCACGGCGAAGTATGTATGCATTTTAAATTGTAAACGCCAGATGAAAACATTTCAACTTTTTTGGTAAGTTAGACTGGATGAGTCGTTCCGGGCTATTGCCCGGAGGGTGAAGATTGCCGATGAGAGCCAACCTCCCATAGGAGAGGGTACCAGGAGAAGTAAAAAGGTAACATTTCTTTTATGAAAATTTCTAACGTAATACGTGCTCACAGATGGCACTAATTTAAATATATTATATTTTTTATATATTTTAATATAATTACAAAAAATTACCAAACTTACAAAAAACTTGACCTAATTTGTAATCCATACATAAAACCATGTACAATGTGACATTAGAACATTATGAATTAAATAAATAAAATAAAATAAATTACCGCTGGACACATCTAACTTTGCACTAACTAACGAAAAAACAAAAATAAATTTAAACCGTAAAGTTTCGTATTCATAAAAAATATATTTATATCCAACTCATTCTATGTTTTACTTACTGTTTTAAAAAAAACATAAATGAACTGTGTGCAAGCGTTATCTTAAACATTGTGAGTTTATTAGTCTAAATAATTTATCGGACACATTGTGTATGTCTATAAACCGTCATAAATCCTGTTATCTAATACACACATCATTATATTAAATATATCGAAACAATAATTAATCTAATTGTTGAAAATTATTATATTATACAACATTTAGTTTACTCCTCCAATGAGGCAAGTAGATACAATAAGCCACCAGGATAACCAAGAAGAAGGAAGAAGTGGCCAGAAGAACTAAGAAGACGCAAGAGGCGAGAAGAGACTAAAATAAAAGACTACGACAGAAGCTTGAGGCAAGAAGGGGAAACTTGCGGGAAGCGCGAAACGAAAACCAACGCTCAAACAATTATTTTATTCCTACCTATCCTAAATTCCAAAATTTACTCATTAGGTTGCCATTTATACCGGTTGATTAAACTCCAAACTCCTTCCTATCAACAGAGCACGTGTTCCAAGTCCTAACAAAACAGTGCCCACTGGTGTACCGGTCGCACCGGGACAGGAGTGCTCATGACTGGGGTGGTACATTCGTATTGTATTATTTTTTTGTCAGACTAAAATAACTATATTATTAGTATATTATAATTAGTATTTTTTTTAATAAATCAACGTCACTTATATACAAGTGATGTAAATAAAGTAATTGCTTTCTTTTTAAAATTATAATGTCACTTCACAAAGTTATCATCCCATTATAAGAGTTTTTAATTTTTTATATATTTTACTAGCTGATGTGAAAGCCCAGCCTTGCTCGGTTTTTTTTTAATAAAATTATGAAGTTGTGAATTGTTGGTTGTCGTTTGGGTGCCTTAATTGATTTGACAGCGAAAGTAATGCCTTGTGACGACTATTACTATCTATAAACAAATAAACAAAAAAACATTGATTTGAAAATTTTGTTTCAACCCAAACATTTATTTTTTCAAAATATATAATTGTTAAGTAGGTACCTACTTGTGTATTCCATTCTGAAAATATTCTACCCAAACAAACTTTCTTCTTTTGAATATGTAATCTGTGGCTAACCAGAGTGTTATATCTATGACTAACAATACAACATGGCTGGTTCAATGTTTTTCATACTAATTTTAAAATGTTGTAGCAACAGGTTTACATATTGGATTTCATTCAAACTACTCTCTAAACATTATCAGTACTAATAAAAACAAACTGCTGTTTTCAGCGATACCGGTCGAGTAATTTTTAAGAAAATCGAGGACACACAGACAAACATTCATTTTCATATATGGAGATTTACATATCATATATAGTTTTTTTATATAACTTATCAGTCTTACCACAATCTAACGTGGACTACTTGCTACAACATTGCCCAAGCCAGCGCACCAAATCACCTATCCTTAAGGGCGAGAGGGACGTCGGAGAATTAGAATATTAATTAATTCAAAATAATGATAGTATTATTACGCCATACGATAATCATAATGTTTTTAAATTGAAAAATATTTATATTTTAAAATATTAAATATTTTATAAATTTACATAGGCTTAGTATTTATCAAAATCTAATCGGTAATATTACTTTTTCTGAACGTCCCATTGTATGAGTATGTTTTACAAAATATTTAAAATACGAATATGATTTTTACATTTTTTTAAGTATTTTTAATCCTTTATCGTTGGGTTTTTGGAAATAAACATAACCAAAGGTTTATAATCCGCATTACAAAAAAACATTAAAGTTACGTAGTGTTCATAAAAAAATTAAACCATACACTGTTCTTTTTTTATGTATCTTATCGACAAGTTACAGAAAAACCTTCACAGCATTTTTTAAGGATATTCAACTTTTTAAATGTTTTTTTAAAACATGTCTAGAACGGTCAGAAATGTGTAATATTTCTGATAACATTTTGATAAATGCTAAGCACATGCAAATTTAAGAAAAAACGTAATAAATATTTTTCTCTTTAAAAACACCATGTTTATCGTATTTCACGATAATATTATCATTATTTTGAATTTATAAATAATAACTCTCCTACGTCCCTCTCCCCGTTGATACTCGTATATAGCATTATTGTGAAAAATATTAATATAATATGTATAAACACTGTACGTGTATTTATATTACAATACATATTTTAATATATATACCTACTCTATACTATTTTGACCACCCTTTTACATAGCCCACTTACCATCAGGATTCACTCAATTATGTCATTCTCTCTTTCTAAGGAACCTTTCACTATGTTCCAGGAATCAGACATTTTTTTCCATTCAAACGCTGCACGTGTTCGATTCCTAGCATGTTTTTTAATATAATTACTTGCAAGTCTTTGAAAGGTACCCGTATGCTTTCATTTATAAATCGGAATGTAAAATTCATCCGTTTCACAGGCGGGTTTGTTCGCTTGTTGGTTGTGGGAATTACGTGTGGGAATAAGCCAATTGATTGTGTTTATGAATAAAAGAGAAGTGTCGTGATTTTTCCCTCTTTTTAGAAACAACACTTTTCGTGTAGAAAATTTGTGTCCGGGATACATTTTCAAGTCAAAAATGTGATTTTTTTCAGTCGGATAAAATTGCACAATTCAAAAATCTTTTGATTTGACACTAAAATCATTACAAAGCACTAAAATCTGTTTGTACGTAACTGAAGAAGCACAAGCTGTCGAACGAATAGTTCTGTCGTCATGAAATTTGTACGGCTTTTTCTATGTGTAATTTCTAGGTCATAGAAAATAATAGTCGCTTCTCGACCGTAAAACTTACATTGCACCAGACTTTAGAACTAAACTTAAAACTCATCTTTTCATTCAATCATTCCATAAATGGAAGAAATGCACCAGTAAATTGCTTAGCTAGGCTAGCTACTAGGATAAAATAGGAACTGTAAAAATCATATCTTCTCTAATCTTAAATTTTCTAATGAAACTGTGTTCATGTGAAGCGACCTGCCAGGTAAGTATGTTTTTCTGTATCTGTTTGTACATAATTATATAAAGAATAGAAAGTAATATTTGTACAGCGTCCTTGAGGTGATTTTTCACAAAAACAGCGCTATACAAATCGTCCAACTATTATTATTATTATTTATTAAAAGTCAATTTTATGACTGGTCAAAGAATGACAGAAAACAATTGCTCTATGCGAACTAACCTAGCATTACTAAGCTACCATGCGTTATTTGGGTAGAATACGACAATGCGTTACATCTTTGAGTCTCGCACTCTAGCATAGGAACCTCTCTCTCTATAGGACACACATATACACACACACACACAGTGGTAAGTATCGGTATACAATACTTTGATAACGTGGCAGGTGTATGAAATTAACATGTTCTGTTTTTCACTCACGTATCTCATATTTGAGAAAAATAAATCACTGTGAAAAAATTCACGAGGCGTCACTGATAGTGAAGTGTATTTAATGGTGTATAATACAGCCATCGAGCGTTCCTACCAGCGCGGTATCACGTCCGGCATTGATAGACCGGCTGGGATTGGCAGGTAAACCAGTATTACAGTTTTAGGAACTCGTATACGCCGAATTGTTTACATTTTTTCCACACACTTCCACAGGTCAGATTGCTTAGAATGCCGACAGATAAAGCTGAAACGGTTCGAACAGTTAATTACTGACTTTTCAGAGAAAGTCGGTTCATAATCATCAATACGATCATTAATGAGTCTAGAAATGGCACATATTAAACGATCCATTAAAAAAAATATTCTACAAAAAATCCCAAAACAACATTTTGAAAGCTTTACTTCGACTTGGATATGATTTTTTAAGAAAGACATAATTTTTTATTTCTCGATTTGTTTAATACTTGCTGATATTTTGATATTTTTATAATATTATTTAAATCTAATTGGACTCTGGTATCTATATTGCAAAACTGTTATGCTAGTTTCATGTTTCATATATAAAAAAAAATACATATTTTTTCCAACGTATGTACATTGATCACAACATGCATGCACCTATACTGTTCTAATTTTGCGCTACATTTGTATGACGATTGTTATTTATTGTTGTATTATATAATATTGTTGAACTAAACTCCTGTTGACAAGCTACTTGCAGTGGCTTAGCGGGTACAAGTCCCCATTGTATATAATTAATATAATGCAATAATTAATTTTTTTAAATCGAGAATAATTGATTTAGATGTTTTAAATATCAACAGTTTGAATAAATTTTAAATGGTTCATTTGAGTTTTTTTTGAGAGCGGAATCCAACAGTTCAACATTCAGAGGAAAACTATCGCTTGATCTCCGTCTTCTCATCTCCTACCCCTATTCAATCTGCCTTACAACGGCGATCGATAATGAACTAACATTCTTCATACTTCCATATTAAAGAGGTAGGCACTTAACATCATCCCTTACGAGCTTTTCATTAGGGTTGCCTCTGATCTAATAATAATAGATATAAAAAACCATTTATATAGCGCAGTTTTTCACTTCAAGTGCGCTTTACTATAAATAAACTTAAAAATGATTAAATAACTCCATTCAGTGGTATCCTACAGTGCTACTTTTACATTCTATTTATACATTCTTAACATATTACATACATTCCAGCTTATTCTGAATACTACTCCTACAGTGCATATTCATTAAAAAAAATACAAAATATTATACAGTATACCTATGGCTATACAAAAATAACACATCCACAATATTTCTACAAAAAATAGTAACATTTTAAGACAGGAGTCGGGTTATGTTCAGCAATAACTGACTTCACGTAAAAAAATTTAAAAAATATATATACGGAGGAAACCGAAACCAAACAACTACCGGAGGTTTGAGGAAATGACTTTTTATAATAAAGAGATATTAAAATTTATAGACAGTAGGATTTTTTAAATAAGTTTGTTTTTAAAACCCGTTTAAATTCAGTCAATTTCTGGATATTAGTAAGAGCTGGGGGAAGTTTATTCCAAAAAAGAGGGCCATAGAAGTGGGGTTATATGACAATATTTAGATTCATCAAATATCATTCTCGCCACAGTAATGAATTGCACATTGTATGCGCTGAAAAGATGAGAGAAAAAAAAAACTAATGTTGCAAATTTAGACAAGACCTTTCGGCTCTTAGGCAGAGACGCCAATAAAATTTATTGTATGTTAATTTTTTTTTATATTTAATCAATTTCACCAAAAGTAAGGAAAAGGTGAGCTTACTTTGGGGACATGGACACGCCCACAATGCACTTCTATCAGTTGACCCCTTCAGAGATTTTATGTGCATACAGTCTGACATTTGAAAGTATCCAAAAATTGATGGCGCTGCGATCGTTTAAAATGTTTTAAATGGTAATACAAGTATGGCTCACAGGAAAATCAAATTAACCTCTAGAACGCCGAGCGCCCGCGATCTAGTACTTTCGTAGTGTGCTGAGGTTAAATTTGTGCGCGGTCTGCCTGAGTCTATTTTTGTAATAACTTACTTTTTTTAGCAAAATTTTAGTACAGGAACAAATTTTGCATGGACACTTATAAATAACATCGAAGAGGTATATACGAGTATGTATTATAATTTATAATTTAAAAAGAAACAAGATTATTTGATGGTTTTATCCAGAGTTAAATAGTTTCAAATAACATAGCTCTACTCGATGAATAAAACTGTACTAACGCATGCTTATGCTGTAACATTTATGTGCCAAATATGTCAACAAATCGAAATATTTTTTCCCCATATGTTGAATCCATCGCATAGATAGAGGAATAATATTGCGACGCTGAAGTTGAATTGTCACAATAAAATTTTCTTACCAGTTAATGTATTTATATATTTAAAAAATTGTATATATCTTTCATATATACAATTTTTAGTAGTTTCCAAATAGTTTACCCAGAATAGTAGCTACTCATATTGGGAAAAATTATTTTTTGACATTGCCGATCGGATACGTCGGCGTTCAAAGAATTCAAATTGTGCGTATCTGATGGGCAATTCCGGCGAACTAAAAGTTAAGATTAAAAAAAACACAATGGTTCAAGTGCTGGTTAATTTTATGTTTAAACTTTTTTATATTAATATTTAAAGATTGAAGAACATAATATTAACACATCCCAAATGAAACACGAATCCGAAAAAACAACAGAAAATAAAAAGGTATCAGTCGCATCTGGGGCTCGAACCCAGAACCTCTGTCTATCCGGGACAACCGGATTACGGATAGACAGAGGTCCTGGGTTCGAGCCCCAGATGCGACTGATACCTTTTTATTTTTCTATTGTTTTTTCGCATTCGTGTTTCATTTGGGATGTGTTAATATTGTCTTCTTCAAATGATATTACAACGAGGTTTAGAAACATCAATAAGTTATTAAAAAAAATAATAATATTTAAAGGTATGCAAGGAAAGGCGATTTTTCTATATTTCTGAAATTGAATGCATCGAAATAAACATATATTAGATGTCAGATAAATAAAAACAGGAAATAAAATTTACACGTTGAAATTATTTTTTTTTTTTAAAAAGGCAAAATATTTGAATATGATGTTTTTCCTTATTTTCTTAAAACTCACTTTTAAATGCGAATATGTGAAAATATTTATATGTTAAAAACACTCTTCAAAGACTTGGTGTTGCCGTATTAAATTTCTTTTGTAGTTACAAAATAATGAGTATCAACAATTAAATGCCAAGCTATAAAGAGTAATAATTACTAGCCAGTTTCGCTATTTGAACTTTATTTTTAACACTTTAATAATTTGGTTTTAGACTAACGTGAGTTCTCCGGAGGCGAAATAACGCAGCTATTGTTCATAATCGATTAAAAAAGAAATTAAAATCCTCCACCGGCAACAAAAATATGCATTTAATTTCACCCCTTTGCTCTCATTAACCCTCTTCCCTATTCAGGAAAAGGGCGAGATTGCAGAGGGAGGCCTGAAGGGCACCTGCACGAAACTAGGTTAAGAATGTCTCCATTTTCGATTACCACTAAATGTAAAAACATTAATATAATCGAACCGTAAATCTAGATTAGTGAAATGAACACCAGGTAATAATCCTACCGTTTACACAAATAAAGCTTTTGCTGTGTTCAAGTTTATTTTGTAGGATTCCATTTATATTTAAGATTTAAAAAAATGATAATGTCTACTATTATTTACTATAAAAAAACGGTTCATTTACAAAAAAAGTTCAGCTAGGTGATTATTATTAAGCGTGATAGCTGTTTCGCTTTAGGAAGGCATTATCAAACTACTTGATTATCTCTATCGTACCATGTCTTCTTCGGTCATCCCCGTCTTCTTCTACCATTCACAGTCATAAATTCTTCTTACATTGCTTTCTCCTTTCATCTGCTCTACTTGCCTTAGGGACAGTTTTATAAACGAACTACCAAATTTCTGGTACGTAACAAACCGTTTCGTTAACGGACCCTTATTTGTTCCTTTTTTATCTTGAAAAATTGCCATTCGCTTGTCACCACTTTCACTGTTCGATAAGGAATCCATTTCACAAATTCAAATTACGCATTGTCATTTTAATTAAAATAGTGCACGGTTTCAAATAAGCGATCGTCGGACAACAACTGACCGCCGTCAAACGACCGCTAATCT